>DWIE01000460.1:0-15111 GCA_018248235.1 Choaspes benjaminii | reverse complement strand
GTGAAACTACACACTAGTTCGCACTACTTGTGTTTCGGTGTAAGGGTGTGATAGCTAGCATATGCAGAACACGAGGCGTTCGAGCTATGTCCTCATGGATAGCATCGCATCTGTGATTACAGATGTCATGGGCTGCAGTTGCTACTTACCAGCAGGTAGACTGCAAGTCCGGGTGCTACTTCATTGCATAAAAAAAATAACCGAAAGCATTGTCTGAATGTAATCTAACGTAAATCACCAATAAGTTTGGAGTTTTACGAGCACAAACTAATTGTGGCTGTGTAAACAAAGATTATAAATAATATGAGTAATTTGGCACACTTTCACATTTGGCCAATTCAGTACCGCCGTCATATAGAGTTGTCTAAAACAGCAATTTCCATTAACATTTAACAACGTATTTGGAAGAGACAAAACCTTTTTAGTCTCCGTGTGTTTGTGTATTGATGCTAAAACTCTTATGTATCGACGACTTCCGTGGCGCAGACGGTGCTAAGCCGCTTTGCGAAGCGTATTGATCGCGGGTTCTATTCCCGCGGCGAGACGAATTTTTCTAATTTGTTTCGTGCTTAGAATAATATAACAGGTGGTAGAACATGAATATGTTCGACTGGGTCGGTACCACCGTCGCACGTATTTGTGCCGTTAAACAGCAGTGTCCGCACTACTTGTGTTTCGGTCTAAGGGTGTGATAGCCAGCATGAGCAGAGTACGAGGCGTATTATCTACATCCTCACGAATAGCACCGCATCTGTGGTTGCAGATGTTATGGGCTGATATATATCTACTGACCAGCAGGTAAACTGGAAGCCCATGTGCTACTTCATAATATAAATAAATTTTAAAAATCTTTAAGGCGATGTTATATATGCATGTATCTATCTTATAGTTTAGGAGTTGTTGTTAATGGCAGACGTAATACGAAACGAAGTAATATATTTCAGCGCTTATAAAATGGATGTTATGTGTTCGTTTCTAAACGACTGTTCCCTCGCATCTTGACGGTAAATTGATATAAATAAGACAAGTTACTTTCTCCTTAGGTTGTATTTGGTCATCACAAACCACTTATGGGACTAGCCGTTCACCCAGATGATGAAATGATTGCCACTGCTGGGCACGACAAAAATATTGCATTATGGAAAGGACATAAACTAATATTTGCTACTCAGGTTAGTGAGCACCTTATAATATATATAGCATAAAGTGTATATTTCAAAATATTTTGAAGCAGTACTTGCAGTCGATCTGATGTTAAATGCCTACTGCAGCCCATATAACACATGTAACCACAGATGCGGTCATAGATAGATAGATAGATATATCCTTTATTGTACACCAACTTAGTATTGTAAATATAAAATAGTTTACAATTAGAGGAGATACAATACAATTGGCGGTCTTATCGCTTAGGTAGCGATTTCTTCCAGAGAAACACAGGGTGGAAAAGAGATAAATGTCACTTGAAAGGGTAGAGGTGCACAAAGGTTCATAATACTACATATATTACATCAAATAGAATAATTAATATATATGGATAAAATACATATAATACATACTGCTGAGGCAATAGTTTGGCCGCTTCGTGTTCTGCATATCATACGCTCATACTGAAATACAAGTAGTGCAAACATTACTGTTTCACACCACAAATAGGTGTAACAGTGTTACCGACCCAGTTGAATATGAAAGTTCTACCATCCATAATTAAACCTTTATTTCGAAATCTTCCATATTTTGTTTACTTCTATATTTAATTCTTTTCGGTTATCCTTTAGGTTGGATACGAGTGTGTTTCTCTAGCATGGCATCCAGGAGGTGGGGCCCTTGCTGCGGGAAGTACAGAGGGACATTTGGTGGTTTTAAATGCGGACGCTGGCGCCCATGTCGCTACTGTCAGAGTATGCGGTTCGCCTCTAAACTGCTTGCAATATAACTCGGGTAGTATTCCGTAAAAATTAAAAAGTATATAAAATAATGTACATTACATATTCTGATAAATATGTTACGTTACACTTTTCAGCTGGTGACCTTCTTTCTATTGGATCCCAAAATGGAAGCATTTATCTATTTAGAGTATCACGAGACGGATTTTCTTATAAAAAATCAAACAAAATTCGTGGTGCCCAGCCGCTGGTACAACTTGATTGGAGTCTGGACGGAAATTACTTACAGACAGTAACTGCTGATTATGATCTCGCTTTCTGTAAGTACTTTAATGATTCTTTCTCGAACAAACAATATAATTATGTAGATATAGGTAACACGTTATTCTTTTATGCAGGGGACATTAAAGCTTTATCGCCAGAAAAAAGCCCTATAGCCATGAAAGATGTGAAGTGGGCGACTTATAATTCTACAGTCGGATTTCTGGTTTCAGGTGAGTATTATATTGATTAAATATTACTCCATATTAATTTTACTAAACTTGTTTGTAGCAATCTGGCGCTTACGTGTTTCAATTATAACAGTGTCAGTAGATAGAGATTATAATATACAAATCTATTTAATTATTAATGATTGTAAATATATGTTGCATGCAGGAATGTGGAACAATCGGTTTTATCCAATGACATCACTTATTTCGACTGCAAGTCGTTCTTCTGCTCATGATCTGTTAGTAAGCGGTGACTCCGACGGATATTTACGTTTATTCAGGTAAAATTCCTTTCTTGTCCTACATTTTGATTTAAACATTATTTGGAATTCCATCAATTATTTCTATATCTCTCTTTTATAGATACCCATGTGCAAGTCCAAAGGCTGAATATAACGAGATGAAAGTATACACCGGGGCCATTTATAGTGCAAGATTCCTGTTTAACGATCGATGCTTGGTCACATCTGGTGGATCTGATGCTGCTCTCATGCTATGGGAATTAGTGGATGATTAGCATCAGCTAGCGCAGGGGCTGCGTCCTCCCGCCCTTGTAGTGGCACCTCCAACACCTTCCCCGCCCCCCGCGCTGGTATCGAATCACACCTTCCGAGTTTTAGAATTTGATGAACTCGATTGAAGAGATGACTATTCTCAGTAAAAGGATATATGCCTTTGAGAATCTTTTATGACATTTGTCATTTGGTATATGTCCAATGGAGTAAGGAAATTCTCCGTGGACATTATATGAGGATAAGGATCTAAGAAAAAAGTTGAGATTCAATTGATCCATTAAAAATGGATATCGATCAATGTCTACATTTGCAGTGCACTGAAGAATTTACTTTGGTTCAGGGATCTGGTTGATTAAAAAATGTAAGAATTAAAATTTGTAGTAAAGATATTTGGATATTATAAATTAGACGATAAACTCACTGCCATTCATATATTCTGTGAAAGATTATGGTGTGTCTAAGAATAATATGCAACTTACATAATAAGGGAAAGTCGTACTAATTTAATATTTGGTGGAGTGCTTCATAATGTTTAACGGGCTATTTACACATGCACGCAATGACTAACGTAGGTGAATTGACCACAAATATATAGGTAATTGAATTAAAACATCTCCTTAAAATGAATAAATAGTTGTATGGACAAATTGTTAGAGATAAGTGATCGATTATAACACGTCACCACATTGAAATATATATTAATATTTAATATTTACTATAATTAGGAACGGCATTTCGGATGATATTTTGAATTTGCCTTGTGATTTGCCTGATTTGGATGATAACAAAAGAAACAATTGCAATATGAAGACTAAATCACCACTCAAACAATAATAGAAGATATTACACTAACTTATAATACTACATAAACAGTCATTGATACTCAATTTTATAAATGAAAAAAAAAAAGTTTTCTTAAAAAACAACTTTTAAATGTACAATAAACAATAGTAAACTGTACGACTTATACATTAAGTTAAATGCATTAAATTAATAATCTTCAAGAAATCACGTATAATAGTAATTATTAGAAAAGTTTTTAGATTAAAAGTAGAAGACACATTTTTTTAATAATAAAGTGGCAGGCCACGCTAATAGTTAAGAATTGAATTTTATACTTCATTTTAACATTTTAATGTGTAGGTATATCTTTCTTTGTGGGGTTATGACAAAAACTTTCAACAAATGAACTTAAGCAGAAATGTGCGTTTTTTTTAAATAACGACCTACATTTGTAATATATCTATAACATTATGGATTGTTACATAGATACACGATGAAATGTGTTTTTTTATAAAAATGTGTAATTAACACTTCATTCCTTACAATGCAACTGAGTAGGTACATTTTATTACATAAATTTATAAAAGCATCTTCTTATTAATCAATTAAAAGTACTAATTAATAGTATAACAAGAAGGAAAATACGAGTACCAGTAAAATAGTAAGTAAAAATATATATGATGTAGTTGTCCTTTAAAGATTATAAAATGTTGTTTACTCTGTATTCACGTATGTGCAGTGAAATGCAATTTGAGAATCTATATATACATTACGTTTTTATCATTCTGAACTTGATATTCTTAAGAGATGTCCCGGGGTTAAATAAAATAACAATGATACAAATTAATGCCTGATACATTAAACTGTAATTATTATTGTTAGCAAGTCTATATATACGAAATAATATAAGAATGTTGAAATTAATACAATGTGTTTTATTTGAGTACATTATTATAATTATATATCCCTAACCTTAACTCTATATGATCATAGTATTTGTCTAAGCGATATGTCGTTTGAAACGTCAAATAACTCAAATATCTATTGTGTTATTTAACTAGAGTTAGTGCGTAGTCTAGAAGAAAAGTTTCGACCCATCCTCTTACTAGTAGTCCAGTCATAAATTCGTACAGAATATGTAGTTGCTTATGACTTTTATGGCTCAACATGTTAAATCTCTTTTGTGATTGTGATGTCAACTAGGTTGTAATTGTAGGACTACAAAAACAACGCAAAATTTTATTTAGGCTCTCAATTGAGTAATTAGTCTCGTGTCAATTCACACCGATGCTTCATCTTCAAAACCTCTAAAACGATTTCAATGCAATGTTGTACATGTATCTTGCTTAGTCCAAGTTAAGAGATGCTATATTTTTTATTATAAATCGCCCTCGATTTTTTGATAGCTTAAAATATTTTTTAGACTACTAAAATAAATAGTTGGGCCTTGTAGGTGGCACTGTTGTCGAGTTTGATATATCCTACTTCTATTTCTTTAATTGGTTGGATTGGTTAAATGAAACTACAACAATGGGTGGCTGGATAGTTAATATATTTATATTTCTTCTATAAATGAGAGTATACCTACAATGTAAGTTAATAAGTTCATCTATAAGAATTCAAGTAACTACTGAACCGTACTAAAAAGGAAATACATTAGACATTCGTTTCTACACTATACGAATCTTATCATCTGTTTTAACCTTAATATTTAAATATGAACGAGCCGAACATTTTCAATTAAATTGACTGAATACCAGATAGCCGGAGTACGATAAAGAAAAAAAACTAAATGTCAAAATTGACAATGACAAGTAAAGCAAGAACGGCATTGATAAATTCATAGAATTAATTAATTATCTAAATTAAATTACATACATAATAGTGATAATGAAGCCTCGTCCGTGTGGTTGCAAAGGCTGCAGAACTTGTTTAATATGTGAAACGCAATACGGAGCCGAAAACTTGAAAATTTCGCAAAGTTTCGACAAAAATAAAGGTTATGTGTATTGTCCTTTTTGCGATAAAGCGTGGAAAGGATGGGATTTAGACTCATATAAGCAGCATCCGAACCACGAGGGCGAGCCAATAGAATATCCTGGAGTGTACATCAAAGTAGATTTTATAACCGAAGATGAGGAGGAAGAGTTTATGAAAAACATCGACGAAATGCCTTGGGATACCTCGCAAAGCGGACGCCGTAAGCAAAACTTTGGACCAAAAACAAATTTTAAAAAGAAAAAAATCGTACCCGGTAATTTCAATGGTTTTCCAAAGTTTTCGAAATTCCTACAAGAACGGTTCGACAGTATCGACTTGTTGAAGGGTTATGAGGTGATAGAGCAATGCTCTTTAGAATATGACCCGAGTAAGGGAGCTGCTATCGACCCACATATAGATGACTGTTGGATCTGGGGGGAAAGAGTAGTCACTGTTAACTGTACCGCCGATTCCGTACTTACCATGAGCCCTTACAGAGGAGATGTCAACAAGTATAACTTGCAGTGTGCAGCTGAATACAGCCCTGTAGTCCGCCAGGATCGGACTGTGGACTTTCAAATGAAAGGAATGTCTGTCTTGGAAGCAAGTAGACCTCATAATGATATGGATGTCATTATTAGGATACCATTGATAAGGAGGTCTCTAACAGTGCTCTATGGTGAATCGAGATACCACTGGGAGCATTGCGTTCTGCGAGAAGATATACCAGCTCGTAGAGTGTGCATCGCTTACAGAGAGTTCACACTGCCATATATGGATGGAGGAGAGTTTGAGACAATCGGAAGAGATATCAGAAACAAAGCTAAACAATTCTGGAATCACGACGGTAAATACAATAATGGTACAAGTCATATTGAAAGTTAAGAAAATTGAAAAGATTGATTAGTACAGTGAATCATTTATGATTTCATGACGTCAGCATATTTATCTATAGTGGGTGGTCTCATGCTTGTGGCAATTGAAGTACTATCATTATTGATTTAAAACAAATAACTGATGCATTTACTTTGTCAAATTAGAGTTTTGTATGATCAATGTTGTCAACGTGTAATGTGTTGTCATAGTGAATATTGTCCCAGGACACCTGTTATAAGTGACAGCTCAAAAGCAAGTTTTATACTGATATATAATATATCGTTAGGTATTCATGTTTATTAAATTTAATTAGACATTGCACAAGTCGGGAGTAAGTTAATAGCCATATTAAACTCAACCTCATTGATTCATAAAAATATTTGATATGAATGGTTGAACATGGTTGCCTTTTTTTTATGTTATGAAGTAGCACACGGGCTTGCAGTCTACTTACTGGTAAATTGCTACTGCAGCCCATGACATCTGTAATCACAGATGCGGTGCTACCCTCGAGGACATAGATCGAACGCCTCGTGTTCTGCGTATGCTGCCTATCACATCCTTGCACCGAAACACAAGTTATGCGAACACTACTGTTTCACAGCACAAAAAGGTGTGATGGAGGTACCGACCCAGTCGAACATATTCATGTTCTACCACTCGTTACTGACTGAATAGGTATCACCCTCACATCTAGTTGTGCAGTGAATCAGACTCCAGACTACTGCGAATACCAATTTGATTGTTTGGTGTAAGGATGTGATAGTCATCATATTCAGTATATGAGGCGGTTGATTTTTGTCCTCTAAATAGTTCTGCATCTGTGGTTTTGGTTATGGATTAAGTAAAAAAACCGTTTATCTAAATGTGAGTATTGATACATTTTGTACAAGAAAATTCATGTTATTTTTCATATAATGCTGCACTTTACTTACGGTCTACTTATTCATCTTGTATGTCATTGATATTAGAAATATATGTAAAGTTTAGTTACCAATCTTTAGATAGATGTAAATCCTCATCATTCCTCACATAGAAAGGCTTATGACAGAGGGAACATTTAGGTTTAAGAAAGCCTTCAATTCCATATGTGTTCCACTTTAATACATATTTTGCTCTAATATAAGGTCAATGAGCACTTCTTACTGAGAATTTGATAAGGAGCATTAGAGTTTAGGTTAAGTAATTTGTTTGTTATTTATTGAATAGAAATCAAGTATACAATAAATTATTTTTACCAAAATATATTTTATTTGTTCTCATAATTATGTCTATCATACAAAACATTTCAATGTTGTAAATTTGTAACAGAAACCGTATTTACAAGCATATGCACTTGCACAAAATACTTATTTTGACTTGTAAATTTTAAAAAGTGCAATTATATTGTAAGCAATAACAAAAGCAAAAAAAACGCGAATTAAGACAAAAAAATAATCTACAAACTACTAACGCCATTTCTTGAATCTATCGAAAGTAATAGCATTGTTGCTATCGATCTCTCTTCTACTCGCTACCAGATGGCGCTACGTGTCGTGTGTGTGTCTATTCAAGCAATGTAATAAACACGCTGAGAAAAGCTCGGTCGCCCAAGTACTTATTAATAATAAAGTATATAGGATGGAATAACAAAATAACCTTGGATAGGCAAAATAAAAATACCATATATTTGATACAGTAAATTGGTAAGCATAGCTAATTAAACACTAATTTACCATGACTAATATAAACATGAAAACCATGACAGAAATTATGTAATTGCAGATTTCGAATAATTTAGATTTCAGAAATCAAATTGGAAATAGGTCTCTGGTTGAAATAAAACAGTTCACACCCAAAATTGGAGGGTACGTAATGTGTTATTGTGTGAATTTAAATTTTATTTATAAACATAGGTATTATATTACCAATATACATCAGTTTAATAAATAATTAGTGTAATTTTTGTTATGGTTAAACATGTTATTTGTGTAATGTGTTCTATATTACGGTTTCATAGCATTTAGTACATAGAATACTTAACTTAATAAACCATCGCCGTTCTTAAACTATGATAATTATAATATTGCTGTTTGATGCTTAGTAAATATACCTACTTATTTAAATCGCATTGCTTCAAACATGCAATGATAATAAAATTATAAGAATCCGATAGATGTAATAA
The DNA here is from genome assembly GCA_018248235.1 of Choaspes benjaminii. Taxonomy (NCBI): domain Eukaryota; kingdom Metazoa; phylum Arthropoda; class Insecta; order Lepidoptera; family Hesperiidae; genus Choaspes; species Choaspes benjaminii. Next base: position 6,416 of record DWIE01000460.1, on the reverse strand, counting down.
AGATGGTTATCGCTTATGCGACACTGGATTCGGAGTGCGTGATGTAGACACCCTGGCCGCTGGACTCGTTCTTCTGCGCCTCGTCCTGCTGCCGTGCCAAAATCATTTGCTCCTTGATTTTCCACGACATTAACGCCCTCTCGCTCTTCAGCTTCCTAATGCATCGCGCTAATAGCAACGCAAATATGATACCCAGAAGTTTGATAAACATAACTGACACGCCGAGCACGCCTAGAACACTGGCGTTCTGCACCACCAAGTTGACTAACGCCTCCTTGCAGCCAGTGCCTCGCATGCGCGCGCAGAACGCCTCGTCACTGGATATGCAGCACGACTCCGGCACGATGTACGTGTAGATCTCGCCGTTCATCTCTGTAGTGACGATCACTGTAGAGTGGTTGCTGGTGAATTCCATATCGGCGTAGTCATGGAACGAGTAGCTGCCGCAGCAATTCAACGAAACTTGCAAGCGATCGATTTCGTCCTGAATCTCCGGGTCTGTGGTGTAGTCCTGCACCGGAATGTAGATGAACTTCATGATACCATCCGCGTCAGTCGTGAACGCGAGGATAACGACTACCAGTTTCACAATAAGTATCACGGTCAGTATTACTGCATACTGTGAAATAAATATTAATTAATCATTCGAATTAATTCAGCAACAATTAGCATATTCTATGCTAACAGAATTACAGTTTTAATACAGTCGATTCCAATACAGATAACGCAAAATTACTTTATTTATATATCTTATTAATTAATTACTACGTAGTAAGTGACGTGTTTTAACATCGGATTTTAGCAACTAGCTTTGCGTCTATCAGTTATCTTAATCATGTATACACTGCATTAGCCACTTACGAATAACATTATATGAACTCTTTACGTTAACATAAACTCTTTGCATAACAAAGAAGCAATTTTTGACATTCTTTGAATAATAAAAATGAACTATAGGCAAAACTAGTATACCTATTTATCTATTGATCGATATCAGGTTTACAATCACTGGATATTCATTATTGCAAGCTGAATAATCATTTTTTATCTACCCATCGCCGTTTTCATATATCTATCGTGCTTACCAAGTTGACCATGCAAGTGCTTTTCTTCAAGCTCCCGAAGAAGCCAAACATGGTGACGATCATGAGCGCCATCCCTATCAGGATGCAGAGGATGGAGGGCGTGAACAACCTCCCGCTAGTCGCGCTCTCGTAGAAGAAGGAGAAGCTATGGTAGTGCGTGTACACCGACATGCCCAGGACGATCATGAGACCGGCGATTATCAGAAACATGGTAGTGATGGTCAGCAACAGAAATCTTATAGATTTCATATTGTACTCCGTTTCAGTTTTGGTGAACTTCATCCCTTGTCCGGGTGGGGCTGTCACGGTCATTGTGCTCGGACTGTTTCACACTCACGAACAAAACATGAACTGATTGAGCTGCTCGGGCGCCAACGCTGAAATGTCGCAACTGATAAATTCACAGTGTTACCTGATAACGATTGTTTTCTGTTTGAAAAGCGAATAAGGCCTTACGACTTGAATAATAAAGAAAGGATATTCAGATCACTAGAAATGTGCCTAAATTACTCGGAAAATTACAGAACGTTCGCAAGATCAACCGTAACGAACAGAAAACCTTACAATATTAAAAATAAATACATAAGTATTAAGTTGACAAAGCTGTACGCTGGTTAGTTAAATATAATGGGCACTAATGGTAAATGAATGCTATTGTAAATTAGTTACACGCGATGACGTGGTGAGAGAGTACGGTCAACGAAAACAATGGGTAAATTTATTTAATTATTATTGGTACTTTGAAGTTTTAAAAGTAAGACTATTATTAGGGCTTATGTCCTAATCTATCGCTGTTAGAATCTATCCAAGTTCGTCTGAGGGAGTAACACGATCCTACCTATTTCTGCTGTGGAATAACTATGAGATGTGTTTAAGCTTGATGGGTGTGGGGGCCGGCACACACAGGATACACGAGGCGACTAACTCAGCCCTCAAGAGTACGCCGTCCTTGTGACCGACTTCGAACAGAACGATGGATGATTTTTGAATATTTTACGGTAGCCGTACACTGCAGTTGTCACTTAACATTGTGTGCATACGTGTTTGCGTGTATATTTAATTTTAAAAAAAATTGGCAACCACGAAGTATCTCTATTGTATCTAATATAAGTGGTACTTTTATAATTTCTAGCCAATTATATCACTGTATGTGCTGGTAGAAGAATTTTATGTTCGACTGGGTCGGTACCAATGTCACTCCTATTTGTGCATTTAGCAACATTAGTGTTCGCAATAATTGTGTCTCGGTGTACGGGTGTGATGAACAACACGAGGCGGTCGATCTATACATATCACATGGACGGCAGTAACCATTTACCAGCAGGTAGACTGCTGGGCCGTGTGCTAATTCATAACATAAAAACAGTCTGGTAGACGGCTCGCCCGTGTGCTACTTCATAACATAAAAAATAACATATACTGAACCTAAAACACGGTTTAAGGTACTAACAATTTCTCTGCAAGTAATTAAAAGCACCTAGCTCTAAATTTGTTTCATTATGTTTGGAATTTAATCCAGTTAGTGGAATAATCAGAAAACCGCCGGCTTAGCACATTAAAAATTTCATTCGTATACATCAGTAATTATGATTTATTCTATAGAGATTTACACTGAGAGTAGGCAAAGTAATATTAGTAAGTTCTACGATAGTCTACTCACCTTTGCGGTCGGTGTATGCACGTCACATGTATACTGAAAATGTCACGTAAATGAAACATTTAAAATATTTGTTATTATTAATAATAACACTAATTGATGCGATAATACACTGGCTGCGTTTGAGTGGAAATCATTTGCGGTCATAACAAGTAAATAGTACAATTAAAAGCAATAAGGTACAGTAGAACACCGGTTAAATTATCAACTTAATTTGAAACCCGCTCAAACAGTAAACGCCAAATTAATTACTTGTATTGTTGTGGTTTATGTAACCATGGATACACGAATCGAGGGTCCACTGTCCATCGTCCAAATGATCTAGTTCCCAAAGTCAAGGTAAAAAAATCATTTATTTCTAAACGCGTTATACATAAGCATAAATAATAACTCACACTTGTATTTACCTAAAGGTGTAGGCAGAGGTGAAAATCAGTAATGTTATAGGAGGCGAGCCTATTGTTATTTACTGGGCACATTTTCAAACTCCGGGCTACTTATTGAAATGGTTTCGTACAGAAAACCTCAATAACACTCTGCCCGACGCATGAATCGAACCCAGGACGGCAGTTCGGCAGTCGCGCTTACAACAACTAAGTCAACGAAGAAGTTGAAATAATACTCATTTTTTAAATAAAACTGTTCTTGTATAACCTTCAACACAATTTTCAGTTTACGTAGCATGCGGGTGACATCTGTCGCCAGGGCCATAGGTGCACAGGTGCTGTTTGTACCAAAATTCAAGTAGTACTGTGGCATAGCACAATTGGATGGTGAACCAGTTGAACTTGAAAGTTCTACCACCCATAAGGATATCCACAGAGGAAACAAATATTCTAATTTACACAAGAATCGAGCTCGCGACACTTAGTTTCACGGAAATTATAACATGGCCTGCGACACGGAGGCAGTGTACATGTGAAAACTAACATGTGATTTTTGTCTGATTTCGCTGATAATTTTATAGTGTTAAAATAACTCTTCTATTAATAGACTTGTTTATTATTTATCTACGGAGCAAACGTCTTCCATGTAAAATTAGAATGTAGTGGTTAAGCATTCTGAGATAGTTCGATAAGAATAGACGAAATATTTGTTCCACAATAATCCGGTATAACGAGAAATAAATTAGTAGAAACGGTAAGCAGAGACAGTTGTTCCAAATTATGACGTAATGAAGTATCATCAAGGAGCACCTTGGGGTCTATTGTATAGACAATATATAGATGTGTCAAAGGAGGATTTACCATCACGCTATGATTTGTTTTTTTTTAAATTGTATATTGATTACCAACAGAGGATCTACGCTATACATAATGAAGCCTATTTGACGACCTCCGTGTCGCAGTCGGTGATGAGCCGATTTGCGAATAATGAGGTCGCGGGTTCGATTCCCGCGGTGAGACGATTTTTTTCTAATTTGTTTCGTGTCTGCGGTAAACTAATGGATGGTAGAACGTTAATGTGTTCGACTGGGTCGGCACCACCGTCACATCTATTTGTGCCGTGAAACATTGGTGTTCGCACTACTTGTGTTTCAGTGGAAGGGTGTGATACCCAGCGTACTCAGGACTCGAGGCGTCCGATCTATGACCTCCAAAGTAGCACCGCATCTGTGATTATAGATGTTATGGGCTGCAGTAGCTGCAGCAGACAGACTGCAAGCTCGTTTGCTACTTCATACCATTAAAAAAAAGATTACTCACGGAGGATCTACGCCAGCCATATATGATCAAGCCTCTAGATGACATTCTAATTTCACCGGAGCGCTTTATCTATAACGTGGCAGCGATAGGAGTGGTTATCGTACGCTTGTATTCGGCTTATGTATCTTATCGTTCCACATATTTTATTCAACGAACCATGAATATAATTTAGTTTGCTGCTTTTTTTGTATATGAAAATTAGAGTGGCAAACGGGCATGTAGTTCACCTGATCTTAAGTGTCCACTGCAGCCCATGACAACTGTAACCGACTCAATACAGACTTATCGTTCTGGTTGAAGTCGATCACAAGTGCATTGCTCCTCTTGAGTACTCAGAAGGTCGCCTCGTGTATCATGTGTGCCGGCTGCCACGCCCTTCATGCTGAAACAAAACTCATAAGAATTGTTACAGCAGAAATAGGTGTGGGGACGGCTTTGACTCAGGCAAACTTAGATTTTTGTTTTTCATGAAGTAACATACGGACTGGCAGGCTACCTGCTGGTAAGTAGCTACTGCAGCCAATCTGACGTGACATCTGTAATCACAGATGCGGAGTTACTCTCGACGACAAAGATGGAACGCCTCGTGTACTGCGTATGCTGGCTATCACACCCTTACACCGAAACACAAGTAGTACGAACACTACTGTTTAACGGCACAAATAGGTGTGACGGTGGCGCCGACCCAGTCGAACATATTCAAGTTCTAGGGCCCAAAATTCTAACATTGTTATTTATTTTTTCAAACAGAATCTACAGCGCGGAAGAATTGGATGTCAGCACGCACGGAATAAATGAGGTGACTATCTTAGCCCTCAGGAGTAGTAAGGCAAATGTGACGGATCACAAAGAAGACAACAGGTCTGTTCAAATCCGGCTGTGAGAGTTATTGACTGCAGTAATCACTCAACACGACACGATTTGTTAGCTATTTTCTATTCTTATTTCCATAAAAATACATACGCTCTCAGCTGCCAGACCTTTTAGCACTGAACATGTATAATATACCAACGCATATATATTATAATACCAATCACAATAACGTGTTATCTATGATTTATTCGATACGGTTTGCGAGATAGCAAGATATTATCAAAATATACGCGTGACTAATAGGTACACTATTCCTTTCTGCCTGATTATTTGTTTCATGTGATACGGGAATACCGATAAATGTGATATTTAAATCGTACTACCCCTTGCTTTAAAATAAATACAAAATAGATTCCATTTTATAGAAAGAATGGAGGAAACTTTATTTGTAACGAGCGCATTACCCACCGCTCGACTCGCGTCATACAAACTTCCTTCTGTTTTTCACCAACTTAGAGTTTAAATTTCCAAAAATCCTTTCTCAGTGCTCACCTACAGTGTAAAAGGATGCCGCGTGCAAATTTTCACGGTCCTAGCCACAGTAGTTTGGGCTGTCCGTTGATATGTCAGTCAGTCAATTATCCTTTTTATATATACAGAGGAAGATATAAGACAAGGTATTATATCATTTATTCACATTACGAATATAGAAGTGCATTATTGCAATAAAATATATAGATAGGCATTTAAAGAATACACAAAAACATATTGCAGCAGTTCCCTATAATGTAGTAGGTATTACACAACGAATAGATCGTTGATCAGCTAGGGTTGTAACGTGGTAGCCGGTGGCTGGTAGGCTGATTTTCAGCGGCTGGGATTCCCCGACGTGCGCAATCACCTCTATATTATCTATTTTTTATGTCACGTACTAGCGCACGGGCTTGGTGGTAAGTGGCCCATGACATCTATAACGTTTATCGTGATCTTTGTATATTATTATAATAGAGTTTTAAAATCGTATCAGTGTATCACAGTTGATTTTAAAAACAATATGCTTTTTTTTAAACGGATGTACCTCGATTAAAAAAAATTGTCTGCTTGTACCAGCTTCACGAAGACGGTACACGATCGAGTTTTCACTGCTCCAATGCT
>DWIE01000459.1:0-15116 GCA_018248235.1 Choaspes benjaminii | reverse complement strand
TAAATTTCATCTATTTTTCGAGTGATTGTGTGAACATACAACATTTATCAACATTTATAGATTAAACGAAAGGGGAAATGACGCCTCCCACCGATGGATCGGAGCCTCCGCAGATCGTGGTACTCGATGGTGGGTTCTCGACACAGCTGTCCTGTCACGTTGGACACGTTATTGACGGCGATCCCCTGTGGAGCGCCCGGTTCCTTCACACGCATCCCAACGAGGTCGTCAGTACTCATCTAGATTTTTTGAGAGGTAAGGCGTAATAATAAGTTTTGCGATATAACGACTGTCTTTATTTTAAACTCATATTTTTTTTTTATAAAGGGCATAGGGACATAAGCATACTGATTCGGTACCAGATAAATATTTAAAGGAAACTTACAATAAAAAATCTGAAATCTTAGACAGATTACTTAATAGATTTTTTTTACAGATAGACTTAATAGATTTTTGAGAAAGGGCGATATATGTAACAGTCAGATTTTTTTCTCAAGATTGACTTTACGGACTGATTTTTCTTTTAATTTTAATTTTTAACAATGGCACAATTTTGGTATAATTATTTTTGTTTACACCCTCATGTATCTCTAAAGTACTACCTATGAATATTCTTTTTGAAAGTAGATACGCCATAGTAGAAAAATATAAGTCACTTTCATCTACAAATTTCATCTTCAACCACGAAGGGCAAAGTTTAATTTAGACGGAAGGGAGAGACATCAAATTTAAAATGACTGTGTAACCACATGCTGAGTGCAGCGTCGCACTCCTCACGGTACACTTGGGGTGTCGGGGTTACACCTCGTGTCCTACCTACTTATGCACGTAACGTGAGCCGCTGAGAATGTCGCCTCTCCTTAGTGTCCGATTACTGTGGAGATTTAATTCATCCTTGCCATGCTTAACTTCTATATACTTTAGTGATATTTTTAAAAATAAATTAACCTATGTTTAACATTAGTAGTGTGCATAGATGGGATTACTTAAGATAAATTTAAATTACTTGTCATGATTTTTGCTGTTGTAAAGAAAAACAAAACAATAAAAGTCAGTCAAGCAGTAGTTATAACGAAAAAGAGAGTTACGTAAATTTTCCGCCTAATATTTTAGTGCATTATCAAACATCGGTAGTAAAATAACGCGCAGTAGTCAAGCATTTTATTACATTGTTGTAAAATAAATAGTGGAAGCGCAATATTGGTACCACGTTTTGCGCAGTACGTTCACAAAATAATCAATGTGTACATTTATGATGCCAATGGTGATCCGCCAATAAACTATGAATGCAGGACAAGGAACTAGACTGTGTAGTATCTATAATACATTAATTTATTTTAAATAAAGAAAGACTTATTGATAGATACCTTATAAGCGCAATAACATTAAAATATAATTCACCATTAGCTTTACGGTACAAAAACAATATTGATGGGTCGAAGAAAGTATGTTGATGAATGATGCACAGAAAGATTTTTAATTAGAAACTCAAGTTTAGCTTTACTTTAGATTTTACAGAATCCGCTTGGTAAAAAATCTTCTTACAAAATATCTATTTTATTTCATTAAATATAATAACATAAACAACAAATAATAATAAGTGGGCAATGTGTTTTCTTAAGTAAACAATGCGATTTAACAATTTTATAAACTCGTTTCTCTCTGGAATACTTTATTACATTGTTATTTTGCTACAAAATCATGTTGAGAACGACCGCTTCGTTGCACAACTTACTATCGCAGCAGATGGATTCTAAATTTGATTACGTTTAGTTGGCACAGTTTAAGCTTTCTGAAGCACAACGTAATTGCGTTGTTCCCGTATCGAAGATGCAAACTAAGCGAATAACTTGTCGCATCTAAAGACGTACCGTCGGCAAGCATTATGTAGGTAGCATGAGGATGAGCACATGGGTGTTTTGACGAATTACACGTTAGGGCGCTTTTAGCTTGTCATTCCCTTGCATCTGACGGCGTGAGTGCGACCTCGTCTCGTGTCATCGTCCTCTGAAAGCGCTTTTCTCCGCCACAAAACGGACCGTTTCTTTTCATAAGAAAAAGCTGAAAAGTGTCTGCAAGCAAATAACTCCCTGGAGGCGGAAAGCCTACTGCCTTGCTTTGCCGCTTCCTATAGAAGGAATGATATGAATAAACATAAAAAATGACATCGAGCATTGTGGGAATATTATTATTCTGCTGACACATTTCAGTAGCAATAGAGCTGATAAGTAGAGTGCAAGGAATTTGCAAAGATGGTACGTGATGAAGCTAATTCTATGGTATGGTAAATTAAAATGTTTTGTTCAATAGGTAGTTAGTGTGATAATATCAGTGTTATAATTATGACTATCGTTTACGCCTCGGTAGGTAGGCAGATACGCAATTGTTTCCCGTGTATCCTAACTACCTCACATTTGCATAGTAAAGACCGGAGGCGCGAAAACCGAGCGGAACAACGGAGCTCGAGCTGGATACATGACGCCGCTGTCATTAATCACCTTGTCTGTCTAATACGTTTCCATTCGTAGGCCGTGCGCCGTCTTCTATTTATTACATAATTAATTTCTTCGACCCAACAAATATTCGTTCCATTGAACAGGTTCTTATTGAAGTTCCCGAGCTCGTGTTGCATTACTAAGTTTTAATTTAATAACATTAATTGTTTACGTCTCTTAGCCGCACCCTGTTCACAGTTCATAATAGTAACGGCGCACAAGTTCAAGAATATTTATGGAGTTAGTTCCCTAATATAAGCTTTGCGGAGTAAAATTATTGTGTATAGGAAAGCAGAGCCGACATTGTTAAAACGGTTCACAGGACATTATTGTTTTGAATTGTATTGTTTAGTTCATAGCAATAGTATTGAGTGTTTTATAGAGGTTAGGAGTATTACTATATTACAAAACATTTGCAGCTGGCGCCCATTTGATAATCACGAACACATACCAAGCGTCGGTAGAGGGGTTTGTAGAGCATCTCGGGGTAACTCCGGAACAAGGCTACGAGCTCATCATGAATGCTGTTGACCTGGCCAAACGAGCGCGCACCCTGTACCTGGAGGAATATCAAGATGGTACGAAATTTACTTTCAACCATAATGAATGTTGTTCGTTTACGCCCAAAACTGTATGAATATTAAGTTTGTTGATCTACGTCCTATGTGGAGTGCAGTGCGGGTGCATGTATGCATAATCGTGTTCTGGGTAGCATGTGGGTAGGTTTTGGATTCATTTTAATGTCGTTAGTTATAAGCTTATTGTGTATGTTAATGTATAACGTGTTATTAGGAACTACTATTATTTTAAGTAGAACATAACATTAATCTTGTTTAGTTTTCCAAGTAATAGATAATAAAGAAATCAGCGACGTAAATACTAGTATACATATAAAGTATAAACATCAAATTATTATAATTGTAAAATACACTATATAAACAGGTATATATGAATCATTAGTTAACAAAAGACGCCGTTACTTAAATATATTAATATTAAATTTTCAATATACTTCTCTGTGAAAATGGAAGCTTAAAAGCTTTCTGTTTAGTAACAGTAAAATTACTGAGTGTTTTTTCAACAAAATCTTGAGATATCTTATCCCTTTACCTACATACATAATTAAAGTTGCTTTATACTGAAACGTTGGAGTCAAAACACATTGTGTTATTGTGTTTTCACAACAGCAAAGTTCCATATACTGACGTATACACTTTTGTTGTGTTTGAATTAACATTCCTTTCTTAATGCAGATCACATACCCCTGGTGGTGGGATCAGTGGGGCCGTACGGGGCCCACCTCCACGACGGATCGGAATATGATGGCAGCTATGCGGACACTACCACTGTACAGGTAGAAATACCTTCATACACTATTTCCCGTTTTAATCACGGAATTGGGTCATTTAAAACTAGATTTGATAATAAACTAACCTCAATTCAAATTAAGCTGTCGTCTATTTCTATTTGTAAACAGCCGGGTGCTTTTAAGCGCTCCATTCTCCGTCAGTGATCGATTTTAAATTAATTTTCACTCGGCTAAAACTTTTAAATTCTAAATGAGATTTTTTATTGTTCTACATTATGTTGTGTTGTTTCTAATGGGGTTCAGCAAAAGTTCTACACATTAAAGTGTTTAATTGTGCACTTATTAAAATACAGGTTGACAAGGAGGATGAGTAGGTATTTATTTTTGCGGGTATGCTTCTGACGGATTATGTTGTTTGTACACGATTAAAAGCAAAACATCGATAGGTATGTATGCTTATATATAAAATTATGAAGGAAGTCTATATGGAACTCTTAATTTCATTAAAACGTTCTCAATAAAGCCAAAGTAACCTTTATATTTCTACGGAATCCTTTCATGTAGCTACCTATAAAGCACAGTAAAGGTTGAAAACTCACAGCTAAATCGTAAAGAGGGTCGTAAAGTTGCCGGCAAATTAAAATTTACATCGGCAATATGAAAAACGCGCTTTCCATTTCTCTTTTTTTCTGCTTCGACAATATTTGACTGCGGTGGACAAGTTAATTAATGAAACCTAGAACAAATGGCTATCAGACACAAACAAAAGTAATAATTATATGCTGTTCACAATAAAGCGTTATAATATAAACGAATTTTGCATTTTCTTCCGTAAAACAAGGAATAACTTGATTTAAGGCATATTTATTCAAATGTAAATAATACCTATTTTAATTTTAGTTTGATAATAAGTGAAGGCAAAATTAAATTTTATGTAAGTACGATTGTTGTATTGTTGAAATAGCCTTAATAATAGAACGCTTGTAAATCCTGCACTCCTACACTCCACCTTAAAATTCACGTGTAGGTATCGTACTGTCACTTCACACTAAACGCGTTAAGTAGACGATAATTACAATACAACTAACCAAATTTCAACACAAAAGAAAAATAGCACTCAGCTAGTTTATTGTAAATATATTTAAAAATAACTCTCAAATTTGCAAAATGGCACGCAATTATGTTACAGTGGTAGGTAGGTATGTATGTTGGGTAATGTGCTGTGATTTAAATTAAACCGATTCATCAACGACGATGTGCATTTAAACATAAAATTTGATTACTCGAAATCACCAGACATGAAAAAATGCAGTAGGTAATGAAAAATTTTACGATGCGCTCGCTATCTACCGGCTACAAAATTTGTAGATGGTGATAAAATATATTGGAAACGTTTCCCAACGTGCCACATACCTACGAGTACATGCAGGTACGAGTGAGTGTATCGGAGATTGAATCGGGTTTGTTTAGTTATAGAATTCGTTTTATTTTTATTCAATCTTTTGAGTTATTGTATGCAGTATTCGCGGTATGACACGAACCACTGTTAACGGCCAAAAATAGGATTTTTACGGACATCTCTTTGTTCTATTTGTTTTCGCTCGTGTAGGCCACACCATCAGTTTGTGATATAATCTTTCGTTTATTCGCATTCATTTTTATGAGGGTCAGTTTTTATAAAGAGACTTTCAGCTACAGTATAGAGAATACATGCAATGTTCATTATAATTAAAGCATAAATGTTGATGAATTAGTTAAGTATTAGAGGTCGCCCAATGATCGAGATTCGACCATTTTGTGTAAAAACAGACAAAAGGACACATATTAGTCAATCGTATCTGACGGCGGTAGTGTGTGTAATGTTTTGTTAAATAATTAAATGTATATCTAATGTTTATTATATAAAAATATTAAATCTCTGCACTCCTTCTCCATATGTCCTTTAATAGGACCAAATTTCACACTCCTATATATGCTCAATTTTCTTAAAAAGAGGACCAAAGCTTTCGCTTCACGTATTAATATAGATTAGCAGACGCAAGGTTGAAAACACACCAATTTGTGCCGTGAAAAAGTAGTGTTCGCACTACATGTGTTTCGGTGTAAATCTATGTCATAGCCAGCATGTGCAGAACATGAGGCGTTTGATCTAGGTCCTCAGAAGTAGCACTGCATCTGTGGTTACGCATGTCGTTAACTGCAGTAGCCACTTACCATCAGGTGGACTGCTAGCTCCTGTGCTACATCATAACATATAAAAATTATAACTAGTATAGCGTGTATCAGACATATTAACTCATTTTATATGTATTTTTAGACTATGCGGGAATGGCATCGGCCAAGAATCCAGGCGTTGGTTGAAGCCGGCGTAGACATGCTGGCCTTGGAAACAATTCCCTGTCAAGAGGAAGCCGAAATGCTCTGCGACTTACTTCGAGAATTCCCCAACGTGAAGGCCTGGTTGGCGTTCAGTTGTAAGGATAATCAAAGCATCGCTCATGGCGAGAGTTTCCAAAAAGTTGCCAAGAAATGCTGGGAAGCAAATCCTGACCAGCTCGTAGCCGTCGGAGTCAATTGCTGCGCTCCTTCATATGTTGCACATTTATTAAAAGGCTTCAATGACGATAGATCTCATCACCCTATTCCTCTAATAGTCTATCCTAATTCTGGTGAAAAATACAACCCACAAATAGGATGGATAGACAGAGATAAGTGCGAGGCTGTGGAGGTGTTCATCCAGGAGTGGCTGGACCTGGGCGTGCGGTACGTGGGCGGTTGCTGCCGCACGTACGCCGCTGACGTTACGCGGATACGCAACCAAGTGTGCTGCTGGCGCGACCGCTGGCGCTTCCAGGCCAAGTACCAGCAAAACGAACAAACAACAACTGTGAATTAGACCAACTTGTAAACAATGTACAGAAGCAAAACGATGACTGTTTCTTTTACGTGAAACATTATTAAATGTTGAATAAAGTTATCTCAAGCAGTTTAGTATAAGCTCGTGCTAGTAACGAAATTTATATGCCTATACTGGCTTTGTTTTGTTTTTAGTCTATTTTCTATTCATAAGTTAAATATTGTGTATATTTTATAAGCAAATACGTTATCTGTAAACTATACCAAAAATAAAGCCAATATTAATCACATTAGATGATTGGTTGCTGTCCGCAAATTTCAATTCATCATAGTTTCATTTTCACAATTTGCTTGCTGGCAAAGCTCACTGCTATTAGGTAATAGAACCCGGTTTAACCAAACGAGGGTAAGGGTTTGATACTTTGTAAAAATGTTATCATCATTCCCTTTCTGCGAAAAGATGTATGAATATCGTAAGTATAAAAGAAACTGAACGGACGTCGATTGAAGTGAAACATGAATAATAGCGGGGAAAACGGCGGAACAAGTCGACGACGGTTGACATTCGGAAGTCAGTGTAGTTCCAGCTTACGTTATTCCTTCATACGACTGCGCCATAAAGGAAAGTGTATTTTTGAACAAAGAATTCAGTTCTGATCACTTCAAATATATAAAACATTATCATCGCTCATCTGTCGCTACAAAATACGCATAAAAATCGATACTAATAATAATTAATAAACTGTTACTCATTATAGCATACTACTTTTATTTTAAGTCAAGTAACTTTCTCTGTTTAAAATATAAAATCTTTTTCTAAGAGATCATTTTTGGGAGAAGTTCAACGGTTTTTCATAATAAAAAATAAACGGATATCTACCGTTATTAGGAATCTTTAATTGGTAATTTAATGAGGAATACCTCATTAGAAAGGCTACACATAAATCCGTGTCCGGTTTCCGCTCGTCTTTATTTAATCCCTCTTATTTGAGGAAATAACGTATTATTGCTTGATGAGATACGAAAAAGTACATTGTAACAAAACGGGTATTTTTTTTCTAGCAATAACATACTTATGTAGTGGTAATTTAATTAAAAGCCTTCTAATTATAAATAAATTCTGCATAATTAGTTGCATCTAAATTTAGAATCTATCATTACGCCACTTAATATTCTTCAGAGGGTAAAAATCTCCTATTCTTATTCTAATATGGCGGGAATCGACAATAACCAGCCACCCAATCTGTTATCCGTTAACATAAAATTATATAGACTACAATATAACTGAAGAACAATCCAGTTACACACATTTTTTTTTCTTAATAAGTAGTAATTCTGAAATAACGCACAATGGGTATTACAAAACATGAGGAGGCAACGCGTCGACAACTTGCATGGTGGTTATTGCGATAAATCGATTTATTTTGATAACCCTTAGTGACATAAATAGTTAACAATACAATTAAAAATGAAACCTGCCCAACTGTGTTCTGAACTGTTAAGCCGTTCTTGAGTTATAACGAGACATACAGACAGACAACGGACAAAAATTTAAGAACTGGTAGAACTGATGCCAGTGAGTCATATGAGACGAATATTTATTGCAAAATTTTACTAAATCATTACGTGTACAGACATACTACTTAATCATTTGGTAGAATATTCATGTCATAGGAATACATGGACAATTACGTTTAAATTAATGAATAAATGAATAAAACGCGTTGACGAATTTGAAGATTACCTTTGTCACTGGAGCATGTGACTACATAACGAAGAGATGACACTGAAACACGACAAAGAATAGCCACGGTGAATGAACTAGTTGGAAGCTCGCCAAAACTGCATAGCTTATAAGTACCGTGTGGCATATGCTTTAGGTTATGAAGTAACACATTGGCTTGCAGTCCACGTAGTTGTAAGTGACTACTACAGCCCATGACATCTGTGTCTACATTTAGAAAGAAAGAAGAAAGAAAAACATTTATTCCCAGCCATTCATAGCATTTGCAGCAACATACATAAAAACTAATAAAACAAATAAGAAAAAAATTAATAAAATAAAATATGACAATACACATGACAAACAAAATATACAAAGACAATAACGGACATAATAAACAAGTAAACACACAAAACAAATCAACAAGTAAAAAAAAAAAGAATATCAGTTATATATGTCAAATATATATATAATATAGGAGAATAAATATTGGTTTAATAAAAGCATGATATAAAATGAATCTCTAGAGACGTTTGTTCATGTTCTAATTTATATACTTCTCCTTGACCTATATAAAGGGCGAGTTGAACTTTAGTTATAGCTCCGTTCTCTACGACCGTAGGCTGATTATATCAGATACATCGACTCGCCGCTTCAAATATTTTATGGTTCTTATATTTTGTTCACCGAACAATAGCACTGTATTTGATGCATGCATGTAAATTGATAGGCGGTATTTGTGTAGCAGGTTCATTGGAAAATTCATTAGTTTTCGTATTTCAAGGTGTCACTATATGCGGTAAAATGAAAAAATGAGTTTTTTTAACACGGTTTTATTAACTTCACCTGTATGTATGTAACGGAATCTTTGGACTCGATTTTTACCCACTTATTAGGTCGGATTAATTAAAAATTTTGAATTTAGAAATATGACAATTCAATAATTCTGTTCCGATAAAAATAATGTGTGCGTAATTTTTAGTTTTTTTAACTAAAATTATTTGTATTAGTCATCTGTTTCTCATATTGGAAATATCAATCTCTGTCACCAATATAATACATGGCTAGATTCTAGGAGGATACCAACTATGTTGTCGCAGTTTTTAAACCAATAAGTAATTAAGTAATAATTACTTTTATATGATTGTCTGACACCAGGGGGCGCTGCCTATCTCATAAAATTTGTAGTTAAAGTCAACGCGGTCGACGAGTTGAGAAAACTCGCATTATATCATGTGCCGGTTGCGAAAGAGTTATTGAATACTAGACTTTCATGTCCATATGTACTACTAGCCGCCGGCCTCGCTCGGGTAATGTGTGAAACGCGTTGAAAATTGGACAGACATGGCAAATTGTACATATTTACGGCCGTTAACAGCTCTGCGATTTACGTAACGATATATTGTTATGTGAGCCTTGGTGGTCGGGATTTTGTTAGTTGACGGTGTCTTGGAAATGTGGAACGAGCCGAATGCCTGGTGTTCTGCGTGTTCACATTTGTGATATATATAGTATAGAGACAGCCTATCTAATCCAACATGAAAGTTATTCCAGTAATCCGAATTAAGATATACTATGTTAGTTATCCTCTGGTTAAAAAGTAGTCCTTCAAAGTTGTTCATTTGTAGGCAATTTAACTGGCTGTCTCACCAGATGGCGTAACGTTTGACGTTATCGTATCTAATTTATTTCTCTAGAATTCAATTTCGTCCCATGATTAAAAGTTATCCCGGAGATGACACCAGAAATAAAAATAAACTGCACACATAACATAACATATACTTCCGCAATAAACGTGCTCTCCAACTGGTCTATTAATGCTAGTCTACCGCATTCATATACAAAACCCTTTTCGCCATATTGCGTTGCAGCGCAATGACTGCCGCGCACACCTCGGGATTTACCATGTATGGGGATGATGTAACCGTTGAAGCCACAATTCTAAACCCCCACGTTGTATTAAAAGTGTAACCGCCCTGAAGGATTTTACCTTAAATCCTGACGGCGCGCATGCGACCCGAGACAGATGTCATTAACGTTATCAGCGATCAAGGAAACTTCGTGTAATCGTTCTTGCGTCATCCCACGATACCATCTGTTCGGTCCGCCGCTGAGGCTAAAAACCTTATGGTGGCAACATTGTTTCCATAGAGTTCCGCATTGAGAATATTATTGAGCCTACTAACATACGTCCTCTGTGCGTCCTCTGTCCCTCCATCCACAAATCGCTTTGTCGTGGTTGTTATAGTAGATTCTTTTGAATTGTATTGATTTGGCGTTTACAAACTCCACATAATACATTATTACGGTAGATATTGTTTTTTTATTTGGCCTGTATTATCCCACTGCAGGGCAAAGGCCGCCATCAAATGTTTTCACCCGCTACGGTTTTGAAATTGTATTTTCCAATTTTTGGAAAATGTGTCAAATTCATCCCTCCATCTCCGTCTAGGCCTGCCTCGAGGTTTTTGGCGCCTTGTAGGATCCATTCAATGGTGATCTTCGTCCTCATTTCTGTCTATACATAAACATGGTAGATATACAAGAAATAAAACACAAATATGTTGTGTACGGAACCTTCATTACGGACTTCGTGTCTAACTTAGTTAGTGATATTTTTATTTTATTTTTAAAAGTCGTCGAAGTACTACTACTAAATTGTGGCTCCATAAATGGTGGTTAAATTCTAAACAGAGACAATTGACTCCAATGTTTCGAGCTGCAACCGCGAGCAAATATTTGTACAATACATTTGTATGTGTGGAAAATTATGATTGCTTAACTTTAACAATGCATCAGTTGACTTTTTTCCTTTTATCGTGACCTCCTCGTTATTATTATTCTTCTGCTGAAATGGGTTATTCAATATTTAACATCACTCTTTGCCGACAGAGTAATCATTCCATTAAATTCAAAAGTTATCACGGTATATAGGAAGTTATCAGTGTTAAGAGATAAGTGCTACTTATCAGTTACACACTAAAGTACTTTCTTAGCCTGTTACGACACACAAAAGAGACAGCGAATGCATTACATTTTTTTACATCTCGTTTCAGTACGTCATGTAATTAGTAAGACAAGATAATTAAAAAAAATATACTACTGCATCAACCGTTGTACACTATGTCACTCCGATAAAAGAAATTTAACGTCTCTTTTCTAATAGTTTTTAAATGTATAAAACCACGACGACCTCCCCGGCGCAGACGTGATGAGCCGGTTTGCGAAACTTGACGTCGCGGGTTCGATTCCCACGGTAAGGCGATTTATTCTAATATTTTTCGTGTTTGGAAAGCCTTACATTACATAGGGTAACATGATTATGTTCGACGGGGTCGAAACAGGGGGGAAACATTTCGCACTACTTGTGTTTCGGTGTAAGGTTGTGATAGCCAGCATACACAAAATACGGTCGATCAGCGTTCGAACTATGTCCTCAGAGTAGCACCGCCTCTGTGGTTACATGTCTCATGGGCTGCTACTTACCATCAGGTAGATTGCAAGCCCGTGTGCCACTTCATAACATAAAAAGAGAACCATGAAAGGTTGTCAAAGAGATACAAATATACATATAGTCTTAGAGATAACATTATTCTCATTTTAAAGTAGGGGAGGGGGGAGAGACTGTTTACACAAAGACACTTGAGTAACGTAGAAAGAAGCGTCCCTCCCGTTTCCTATTCCCCTGGGTTGTAAATCAATAGTGTGTTGGCCGTACACTCCTCGAGGCAGCACCCGAGTGCACTCCGCTGTAAAAGTACTTACGTAATTGTGTACTCTGCCCTATTCGCGTGTGTTACACAGGGGCACTTTAGCTTTTTTAAATGGCTAAAGTAGTCCTCAAAAGCTTTTTTTTTTAATGTGAGTCTCAAAAGGCCATTCAGGTCACTTGGTGGTAAGTGTCCACCGCCAGCCTCATGACAAGCGTAACCGACTCAAAACGGAGGCATCGTTCTGTTCCAAATCGGTCACAAGTTGGTTTCTTCTCCCGAGGGCTAAATCTTGTCTGTGCTGACTGCCACACCCTTAAGGCCCCCACACAAATTGAAACAACGCACAAGAGTTATTTCATAGCAGACATTGGTGTGGTTGTAATATCCCGGGCGACCCTGGTTAGATTCTACCACCAATAAACCGCTATGACGGAGTTCGGCTGATATTATGCCTTGCGGTCGTCACTTATGTGTCCTATGGGATAAAATATGACTAATGCAGTTTATAACGCCTGGTCTCATTAATCCAAGCTGGATGACAAATATTTTGCAGCCCTTGAGAGTTCAGTTCGAACGTCCATCGTATTGCACACGTGGCTATCGGACTCAGAACACCGAGACAGTGTGAAGACTTACTTTCCAACGCTTATAGGTGTGACAAAGGTACCGTCTAAGTCGAAGTTGCAAGGTGTGCCTTCACGCAACACTGCCCACACTGGCGCTTTACAAAACTGCTGTGGTATTAGTCACTTACTTATTTCCGATAGATCGTTCGTTCTTTTTTTTTCCATGAATATTTTTTATTGTTTGTATTATCCCGGCTAATGATTCAATGAGTGGTTCTGTTAACGAACGGTTGAAGAACAGCCACCGTACCCTTGTTTGCGTAGCGTCCACTCCCCGGTATCGAGTGCACTCGAACCCGAGAGTGTAATCGATGTCTTGTGCAGTACCTACTCTCTTTCGATACTTGAGATTTTTTTGTTCTGCCGCGTATGTGTAAATTATAAGTACCCAGATAATGAAGTGTCTGTGGTGGTGTCACTAACACATAAAAGCAAACAAAAACACACACTTATATTTCCCGAAGGGGAACATCACCTTTGTTTCGCCTGGTACGTTTTACTGGGCTCATTTCCAAACACTGGGCTATTACTAAGGATTTTCCACTTAGAAAAAAAAAAACTAATACACGCGAGTGTAACACACACTGACTGAATTGCTAGACTTCGTGTCGGCGCCACCAGCGCCATCTTCACATTTATTAAACTGGGTGTTGTAACATTGATTATAACGCTACAAGAGTAAATAAAATATTGTTAATGGAGTAGGGTTTTGGTTTTAATATTTGAAAGGTAATTTTAACTAGTGGTCGCCCTGTGGTCGATATTCGACCATTTTGTATACTATTATTGTTTTATTTTTCGGTCAGCTTCTTATTTATATTTGACAAATTTCACATTTTACAATTTTTATGGAAATAAATAATCTTCTTAATTTTTTTTTAAATAAATAGATAGTAAGACTTAAGTATTGATAAATAAACACCAGATTAACACTAATAAAATATAAATTGTTTAAAATACCATCACACGTCAAAACAAATAATAACATTTACGTCAAACGTGTTTGTGTGTTTGTGTGTTTGTGTCAAATATGCGGTTGTGTGAGTAATGTGTTTTTTTAAATTAAATTAGTGTATTTCTAATGCATAGTATACAAAAATATAGGATTCCTGCACTCCTTCTCCTTATAAACTTTAACTATGCCAAGTTTGACACTTCTCCGTCCAGGTAATTTTCTTTAAATCTTTTACAAAGTTTTTGGTTCACGTATTAATAAATAAGAAGACATTTTTAATCAAGTTCATTTGTCGCCGACTATACGGTAACAGTCTGCTTCACTGAAGCACCTTCCACAACGGGTCAGCTATATCGTTACCTCTATTTGCGATCTTATGCTGTTAGCTAAAAGCGCATTTCGGCTTGCATCCTCACTCAACATTTGCACGCCGTTGACCGAACAAGTTGGCACTTGAGCTAGTTTGCACCGGCAAACAGTTTCAATGGTTTGGGTCTAGATTTAGCTCCTGGAGTGTTGTGCTATTAAGTGTTTCGTCTAAATATAGAAGGCTAGACTGGGTGTATTTTGTTAGCAGTGTTTCGCAGGTTATGTATAAATTATACACGAATAGACATTAGTCATTCCCAAATATAGCACGAATTAAAATGTAAGATGGTATCTTGACTTTCATAACAAAAGTTTTTGGAAGTTGCCAGGAATTATAATAGAAAAGTTTCTGCGTTTTGTTTGCCGCTAAGAGTGGAAATACATGTCAGAAGTGGTGGGATTCTAAACGTAGTGATGGGACCATATCTATACGATTTAATTTTCGTAAAAGCAGTAGGTAAATCCAAGGTTGGTGACGTGTTTGGTACTTTTGTTTATAATTTACGTCGGACTTGGCAACACTACAAAGATAATAAAAACACTCTTCCTAATGAACTGCTATTTGCAATTATATTTTTTTGCGTAATTCGTCTTTTATCAGTTAACTTATCATTATCATCTGGTATAGTAATCAAAAATAAAGTACTCATAAGTCAATTGCTAAACTCGGAATCTGTGAACCACAGGTTCTCAAACGGTTTCAACCTCCATTTTGAGAATCAAGAAACTTCTTTAAATTCTTACTTATCATTTGTTGCTCGCCATAAAAGCAAGTATTTACAATGCTAATTTTAAACATACCCTCTGATGTAAATACAGGCGTACATCGGGTAAATGTCCGAAGGTGTAGGCAGAGGTGAACATCATCCACGTTTTGCCAGTTGTAATAGGTTTTTTTTTTATATGTTATGAAGTAGCACACGGGCTTGCAGTCTACCTGCTGGTAAGTACCTACTGCAGCCTATGACATCTGTGATCACAGATGCGGTGCTGCCATTGAGGACATTGATCGAACGCCTCCTGTTTTGCGTATGCTGGCTATCACACCCTTACACCGAAACACAAGCAGT
>DWIE01000458.1:0-15122 GCA_018248235.1 Choaspes benjaminii | reverse complement strand
TGTGGCAGTTCATAAGTGTTTGAAAAATTTACTATGGTGACTTAATAATTATATAAATTCAAATAGTGAGTAACTAATTTCTTAACAACCTACGGATATAAATATTATCGCTCTCTCTCTCTCTTTGTAGTAAAAGCAAATTGCAACTTCTTATTAGTTTGCACAATGTTATGACGCGCCGGTCGATCAAAATAAATCAATGTCAAATAATCTCCGAAGGTTTTTCACTACTTTCGTACGTATATTTTGTCTAGCAGAAGATTTATTTTGTATTTTAATATCTTGCAACGTACCTGTCATATTTTTCATGATTATTTCCTTGGCAGAGGACCAAGATCTCTCGCGCTTATCTTTAGCTACTTTTGCTCAGTGGACTGTCTCGACTTTTTTATTTACCGAAACAAATAAAACGATTTTTTATTACCACTATCACCTTGCAGCTGGTGACAAATGTTTGCTATGTAAACATTTTAAAATATGTCTATAATTATATTATTTCCCAGATTTTCAACTAAAGTGTTAAACTTACTAGCCCGTTGTATTAAGACAATAATTGTGTACTATAAACAGAAATTCAGGATAACTCTGCCAGCATTCAACACGATCCCTATCTCCACTTGGTTGAAATACGGGAAGCTTTATCTATCGAACTTAGTTTTCAACATTACCCGCTCTATTCGCTATTCAACATTGTTCTTGTTCAGACATTTACGAAAGAGAAAGTAGTTGTTTTGTTCGCTCTTACCGTCTGAATTACTAATGCAGCTCGTCATTCACTCAAGGTTCGTTGTGCACCAAGGTTTACCATAACAGGCTCGATCCTCACGAAGCATTAGCCATTGTGTTACCCAAACAGTCCGCATTAATAAATGCCCGATTGCCTGACTCCCTGTGGTAGGCCTTTTCTATTTTGGTACAAGTGCTGAGCCACTGTTTCATTATTATCCAGAAAATACACATTTAAATAAATACCACATTCCTACGTATGTAACATTTCGAATGCAATAATAGTAAAAAGAAATCTGACCTGTATGAAGTATATCGACCTTTAATTTATAACTGCATCAGAATAATACTTTCGAACTAAAAATACAACATATTCTTAAATATGTTGAATGTAAATTCGATTAAGCTTCGACCTCTGTCGGGCATTTGTAAGCAACTGCATAAAATGAGAAATTGGACTCTGTCTAAAGCTTACGCACACATATCAAGTCCTGTCTGTAAACCACTAAAACATACAATCTCCGTCGAGTCCTAAGATGCTTACTCCTATATACTCGTGCCTTATACAATATATATGCTCGCCCATATTAAATTGAAAATCTAGCTATACCGCCTGAAGGCGTACCGTCTACGGGACCTCGATCTGCGAAAGGCAGCTGGGTGCATAAAACGAGAGATTGGACTCAATGGCGCGTCTAGAAAAAGACCTAAGGCTTATGAATATGTCCAGTTGCGGAGTAAACCATTTAAAATGTTTTTGATACGAATTCTACGGGGCATCTATTTACGTAGCGTGGACATAAATGTCAATGTTTTATTTATTTATTGCATATATTATTATGCATATTCATATCAAACAAGATATTCAGTAATACTTATCAATAAAACAATTTAGATACGGTCAATGATATGTTCTTTAAGAAATTTAAAAATACCCACACAGCCAATACTGATTTACCATTAACGAAGTACGGATGCAGTGACACAATCGCGATAAACGTAAGAGGTTTTCTATGGAACTGATAGATTACAGATCTGCGTAGGTGCCCCTCGGCCGTGAGCTCTTACATTTTAATGATTACTAGTATTTATTTAGTTTGCAAGAAAATGCCTTTTAGTGGATTCATATCCCGGATATTAGTTTTGAACGAAATTTACCTGTTCTATCTTAATTGTGTGATGATGTGACTACATTACCCCACAAACCCAGCAGTACCAAAGTTCCCGGAACGATTACTCATAAATAATTGAACGCAGTCGATATTCTAGTGTTAGAAGACAAAGAGGTGACATCCTCAAAACTTTGTCAATTTACGTAGAAACCGTAAAGCACCTTACTACTTGATGTCCGCAGTTGGTAGAAAAGTGGAAGTAACATCACGAGAACTTTCCAGTCGTACTTACCTTGTCTAGGAGGGGATCAAACTGTGGTGCATTCGCCGCAATGTATTATGCAGTCCGGGAGCGGGTGCCCGTGTAAGCGGCTCGGAATCACTCCCACTTCCCGTCGAAGAACACTGCTATTCCTTTAAAATGTTCCGCTCCAAAAGTTCAGGAAAAGCTATATCGCCTTGAATATATTCCCTAAATTACCTACGATAGAACTGATGATTGTAAGTTACTACGGCATTGAGGATAGGTACGCTTTGCTATCGCAGTCGGTGATAGGCAATATGCAAGGAAAATATAATATTTTATTTGTTTTGTGGAAACTTCTGTTTGAAGTCGATCATAAGTGCGTTGCTACTCGTGAGGGTTAAGATAGCCGCCTCATTTAAACTTTGT
This sequence comes from Choaspes benjaminii, assembly GCA_018248235.1. NCBI lineage: Eukaryota > Metazoa > Arthropoda > Insecta > Lepidoptera > Hesperiidae > Choaspes > Choaspes benjaminii. The sequence continues at coordinate 12,611 of DWIE01000458.1, read as the reverse complement.
GCGCTGGCTTTAAGGTGAAGCACAACTCATAAGAGCTATTTCACATCAGATATAGTTGTGGTGGTGGTACCCACCCTGCGAACCTATGTAGATTGTGTCACCGTTAGATTTTTTTTCCATATTTCAAATAATCAAATTATTTTTATCCTAATAACATTCACCTTTATATGTTGATATATAATATAGATATATATTGATCGATCGACTTTATATATTGATAATGCATATATTTTTTTATAAAAAATGAAACAGTTTTTGTTTATTGCACACCTTTCATTCCTCCACTGCCTACACCTTACCAATAACTCCATTTGACCTTATAACGTAAAGCATACGATTATTGTGCAGGCGTATAACAAAACTTTTAAAACCGGTTTAGTGATATTTGTAATTGAAAAGTTTGCAAAGCCGCAGTTCACCACGAACACGTTGTGTAATAAATTTCTAAAGCAACTTTTAACTTTCTTTATTTAATTGCTCCATTTACATAAATGTAAATAATTAACTCGCATTGTTAAACCCGAATCATACAATGCATTTAATTTTGTTAATAATTAAAAACAAACTTTTAACAATAAATCCCTTTGTAATTCTTGATACAAGTAACTGCAATATGTTTGTCGTATAAAGTACACTGGCTTGCATTCCGTGTAATGGTATGCCTACTGAAGCCCATGATATATGTAACCAACGTCACAGATACGGTGCTACTCCTGAGGATGTAGATCGAATGCCGCCGGTTCTACATATGCTGGTTAGCACACCCTTACAAGGCAACAAAAGTAGTGCTAATACTACGCACGCTACATATAGGTGTGACGGTAGTACATCAAATGAGGTTATCCAGACACGAAACAAATTAGTATATTTATCTCGCCGCATGGGTCGAAACTGCGGTCCTTCAGTCCAATTCTCATTAAAACCTTCTTCTATTGTTACAAACTTGTAGAAACTAACAAAAGATCTTGAAAATCTGCTGAACTCACCTATAGTTACTCGTATATCTGTTTACATGGACTCAGTCACTTGATTTGGATGAGGAAACACCCGCCCAACCCAACCTGACTTGTAAACGTTACGTGTTGATAGCTAATCGCTTCTCATTTCCTCCGTGTCACTGGATACAGTGGCGAGCGCAAATGAGATTGTGGACTGACTGTGCATTTGGTACTAGCGCCGTCACAGCCGTATAGAGAAGGCGACTAAAATCGATACAATCATTTCACGGTGTTATTCGATGTTAATAGGTAGGTGTAGCGTTCGCTTGACAACGTAGTTGAATATATATTTTTGTTAAATAGTTTTCACTCGATTTTTGTTGTGACTAAAATCAAATGATAGGTAATATAATTGTGTACTTGATGTGACAGTGTAAGACGATTCTTTATATATTATTATTCAGTTATTTTGGTAATTTTATATGAATTATTCACTATAAAAAGTAAAAATAGCTTTTCTTTATCGAATTTTTCCTACTTGCAACTGCGAATAAACAGAGGAATATTTATATAGTCCATATTATGTTTTGTTATGTCTGTCTACATGATTATACTGTATTTATTTATTGTTTACAACTTTTACAACTAAATAAATGACCACTTCTCACATCGTTTCTGTCACTGACTAGTGGCGAACATAAAATATGAGCTTGTGAAATGAAGAATGGATACTGGTTTGTGAGAATATAATTACAATTTCTTGTCATTTGTTCTACTAGCGTGCAACGATATTGTGGCCGATAGCATTCATATCTGTAATTGTTCTCCTATGAATTAATATCAATAACTTAGTAGTGACCAATATCGAATTTATTATTATTAAAAAATCTTCAAATTACTGCAGGCTTTTTTACCTCTGTAGTAGTTTTATTTAGCAAAGTTTCAAAAAGATATAATCGTAACAAAAAAGGGAACATGGTGTTTCACGCAAGTGTTCTCACTCTATCGGCTCTCTCCGCACACGATTAATTTGAGTCGATAAATCGGCATAAAAAGCTAGGCCATGGCCAGCCAACCGCGGCGTTCTGTGAGTATTCAACGTTCTTTGTTCTCCCCCGTTTGTTACGCTGTAAGCTTCCTGACTGGTTCGTTTTAAAGGTACCATTTAGGTAACCTTGTAACGTTAAGTCATGTTATGTTTTCACTGTTGCGGATCGATCGGGAATCGGCAAGGTAGGTGTCAGCTGGGCCGGTCGGGTCGTACGCCGCAGCGCCGCACACGTCACTGCCCACCGAGACAGACAGGCAGCGTGCTCGGCGCCTGCTAGCCCATTAGACGTCTGCCCGATGTGGAACGCTCGATAAACTTGTAAAAACGCCTTCTACCCATTTAATTTTATACCCTCGCTTAAGCGTTGCTATTGGCAGATTTCTTCCTCTTTTTTATAGGTCCGTCATTAACTGTATCGTTTATTATTTTGCGCTTGTTTTTGTGAGCTGCTACACTTACTTAATAATTGCTTTTTAACGTTGAGGGATAAAGGCAATCTGATCATGAATAAATGAAAGCTAGTGGAAAGTCATTCGATATCCGTGGATTGGAGATAGTGTTAAACGATTTTAATGACTATAAGGGTAGACAAAAAGCGATTTGAACTCATCATATATTTATAGCGGCATAAAAATTGAATTAAAGTCATATTGAGATAAGAAGTAGGTACTCTAAGGTTGCTATATTATCCTTTGTTTCAATTAAAACATACGACTTATCTCTAGACAACTTTTCTCCGTGTAATTCAAAATACGTAGATATTAATTTAATCTAAAGCGTAGCACGGAATTGGTAGTCTAAAATATCGCGTAGAGATGACTGAGCGGGGCGGTAAACGATTCTAACTCTTAATTAAAGTTTAAAGGCAGGCCTTCAAAAATACTTTTGCAGTTGTCGGAGCACGTACGGGAACTTTTATTCGGCGAATTTGGTTATGTAATTCTTTGGAAATATTCAAGTTTTCCCTTCGGCGAGACGTTATCGCGGGTGCCCTCTCAACGCTCGCGCGCGAGCCGAGTTATTCCACTCGGGGCTCGTTGATTGACCCTACACGGAAACGAACTTCACTAATGATTAAACTGAAAGTGTACTTTGTTCTTTAAATTTAAGCACAATCTAGTGAAGTCTCGGATGCTTAAATTATTACTCTCTTATATTTGGGTCGTGTGACCTAGTGAAAATCCTTAACCGTTGTAACGTTTTCAAAAATCTCATTTTGACTTACAATATCCGCATAGTAAACGTCACTTCGATGGTTTAAACAAAACCAAAACAAGAATTTTCCAGTCAACTTGAGAGAATATGATATCTTTAACTAAATAAAAAATTGGGGACTTTGCGGAACGTTCCGGGGGCGGGTGTGGGCGGCAAGTTCCCCGCGGGGACTTAATTTGTTGCTCTCCTGGCGCCTCGCGTCTCACTTTCAAGCGTAACGCGACCTCGCCGCGTCCCCTTCTCTGCCGCGGTGCGTGCACGCCACGGCCTCACCTCTACCACGAGTTTGTTCTGTCGAACTATGTCGATTCTCTTTAGAAACGACCTCAATTAATACCACGTATGACAAATTCGACCGCATATCTAAAGTCCTCTATTTATACTTACTTACTAAACTTATAATGTTAGGTGCTTTTCAATCGGATTATTCACCATCGTCGCTTAAGTCTCTCGACACTTACACAGTAAACTTATAGTAGAGGCTGTTCGCTCGCCTTTGTCCCCGCTCGTTCAACTTCACTGTCTTGTTACACAAATTTTGGATGCAAGCAGGATATATTTAAGTAGGTCTTTTTCTTCATTGCTTCGAAATTCATCGGGTTTAGGATTACATTATGCAACAGCCTTCTGTAATACAGTCCTAAATTTTTAGTCATTAGTTGTAACAAAATCAGTTTTAATTGATTCCTTCATACAAAAAAACAAGTGTTATATACTTGCTATGTAATTTCGAGATAATTAAATAGCAACAGTTATAGTTAAGTGAACAGTGGTAGAACCTATTCAGGTTCGCCCTCATGAGTACTATATCTATTTATGCTATGAAACAGCTATTATCAGTTGTGTTTCAGCTTGAAGGGAGTGGCAGCCTGCACACACATGATACAAGAGGCGGCCAACTTAGCCCTCAGGAGAAGTAACGCATTTGACTTGTCTTGGAATAGAACCATGGGTCCGTTTAAAGTCTGTTACGATTGTCATCGTTTGCAGTGGTCACTTAAAACGATATGAACTGCATACCAGTTTCCTCAACTGATTTTTATATTAAAAAAAGAGATAAGATAACAGTAATATTAACGTTTGTAACAAAATGCTTCACACAACAATAGTAATTAAATTTAGTTAATCGGAATGTTAAATGTTTGTCTAATATATTATTCAAACATTTCACAATAGCAATGCGAAACAGTGACCGACATTGTACTATCAATTATTATTAGTAATTGATAAACGAAGTAATGAAAGCCCAAATCAAAACCGTGCTGAAATCGGAGCACGCAAATTTATACGAGTAGTCTGGTATTATTGAAATATTGATGCGAAATCGATCGGTGCGGCGCTAGGAGCGCGCTACGCGACAATCTGATCACAATACCATAAAGGAGTGCACAGTAAAATATTTATGGGATCGGGAGTATTCGGTAGCAGGCACGCCTCGATACCCACCGCCAGCATGACTCTCGAACGATATTTCAAATACTACTAACAGTAACATAATACCTACATAGCTCTTCATAAATCTGTACAACTGTTGCCGAGAACTCGCTACTCCGTAAGATAAGACACATTTTGTAGCACCGAAATGCTCTCAAAATTTGTCATTCCTCAATTTTCCACATCCGAGTCGTTGTAACATTACTGAACATACTCATTATTTGATAATGTACTCTTTGTACGCACTTACGTCGCTATGCTGCTATTCCGGCGTGGCGCCGTAAAAGTTTTAATTAGTTACAGTTATAAATGAATTTAAAGATTTCAAACATTAATTTACTTGGACAGTTACTTATGGATAAGTGACTGAACTTTTAAGGATTAAAATATTATGTCTAGCAGACTCAGGATTTACATAATGAAATCCATGGCTCAATAAATTAATGGCGTACTGAGACCATGACGAGCCCGCAACTCGTTTCACTCTTGGACAAATTGGCGCCGACCGGTGAGCTGTAACGATAATGATACCGCTCGCGCTGAGCCCCATACGTCCGCTATCCTAACATCTCTCGTGGGGACTCCTAAAAGCCACTCTATATGAAGTAGAGGTCCGCATTTGGCAGTCATGCAAAACTTGGTGGCTTTTGTGGTACATAAACAACTAGCACACGTGCGCGTCCGACCGCGAATCGATTGATGTGACTTAAAATGCATACTATTCGGCTGCGGTGTCGATCAGTTTCCGCCAAATTTTCCGCTGCGGGCGCTTGGCAACCGCGCCCGATACCTCACAATCAATCGACACCCGAAAATATTAATGCCTGCAATTAATTTATCAATAGAACTTTGGCAGTTTCATTATAATTGAGAATCGACCAGAAATGAATAGCGATTTTTCACATTTGCCTCTACGATTGGCGAACGACTATTGGAACACTCATAATCGTAGCGAGCGCGATCAACCACTGAAAGCTTTTTGAAAGCTCACAGCGACGACGTGCGATGAAAGGTTCATGCGGTGATTACAAGGGGAGTCATCACTTTACAACAAGTGTAGATAACAGCTCTATGTTTATTCACTATTTAAATGCACACATGAAAAACTTTATAAGCGTGAAAACTTTTATGCGTTTATATTTTTAGTTACGTTTTCTTTTTATTTAGGAGTTTCTACCACTACTATTGCGTTATATTGTTATTCATTTATGCAATCAAAGTATCTGAAACACTCGTAGATGCCTTTGAAGACAGAAATGATAACAAAATACCAGCCTAAGGTATTCATTGTCAGAACTATCAAAATAAAGAAATCCTCAGCTTGAATTCGAATATGTGAATTTCTTGCTCTGCTATCGGTTTGGTGATAAATCGCTAAATAATGCGCCCTTTGCCGTGCCCCACCCCTAATGTCTTCTTAATGCTGCATGGAGTTGTCACATTGCACGATTCTTGTTGTCCTTTTCATTTCGAATCGCTGCGATTTCGCTACCCTTTCAAATTTCTCTCAGTTTCAAACACACCTGTGAGTACGTACTAACGATGCAGCGAACTGTTTCATAATTCGCGTATAAGCACTGAATAGGTAATGGTTATTTGGGACTATAGAGCCCGGCAGCGTCGTTCGCAAACGTTTTACATCGCAGAGTTTGTTAAGTATGAAAAGCTCCATTTGAACGTGAGTTTTTTTAGTTCGTTTTCCCGCTGTCGGCTCGCCGCGCTCTCCTTTTGTTCCACGAACGTGATCTGGCCGAGATGAAGCCCACCGACGTTATTGCTCCGCTCCTCGCTTCAATCTAGTTTGTTTCTGCTCGTCACACTTTTGCTGCTTTGCGTATTATCATCGCTGAAATGATTTCCTATCTCGGTACAGACGATTTTCTCCCGCCGACTGCAAAATTCCACTTCCATTTGTTTCCATGACGTATGAATCATAAGCGTTTTACATTTTCTGCTGTTAGCTCCTCTGCCATATCTCAAGGTTCCGGGAATTTTACGTCCAATATCGTTGTATTGGATGCAAATTTCAAAGTAACTAATGGCGTTTCAGTATACACCATGTGTCTGAAGTTGAATTCTGAAAACGAAGTTTTATCGAATAAGTGAAGTAGTAAAGTCAATGACATCCAAGTTAATACCCTACACATTGAAGATTCTTTCAGGCTTAGAATTGTTTTTCTGCGTGCCTTAACTCAAACCGCGCTAGGCTATAAATTATTGGATATTGCGAAAAACTTTTAAAGCTATTATAAGTCTCTTCCATAGATATAAATCGTACTGATCAGTACTTTTGTTCGTAAAAGCACTTTGGAAAGGCTTCAACAATTCCCATTTTATTACAAAAATATTCATGTCGATACGTACTTTCTGCTTGGAAATAACCAATAAAGCTTCCTAAGTGTAAAACACTGTATTATTTATAGGACACGTCCACTCTCAGTGCATCCCGTTGGATAAATTTAACTGGACTAATTGAGTGTACATAGCAAACGCATATTCGCGTGTGACAAGTGTGAGTGGCGCATGGCGCCGGATCTGTGGCAAATACTCCGGAGCAGTTATCTCGGTATCGCTTGGCTACGCCCGTTGTGCCCGTGTTTATTTTTAGTCTCGCGTGTACATTCACTATTGCGATGAAATTTACAGCGATCGCCGCGGCTCGCCGCCCGCCGGACTCCGATACCGACGCTTCAAATGACAAGCTACCGCTATTTCATAAATGTCTGCTATTTTACGCGAGAATTCCTCTCGGTCGATGAGCAATAATTCTTTTGTTCAGCGGGTGAGGATTTTATAAGAGATTACATTTATTAGTGAAAAGGAAATTTCTCGCATTTTCGACTTCGTCGGTCGTGTTTTCAACTTTGTGCGCCGTGGAGTTGTTTGCACTATCGTTATCTACATTTATGTTTTCTCTACATGTGGATGTTATTTCCTTTTTATTTCCCTAGATGACATTAATGTTTATCCTTTTTAAATGTAAGCGTAGTAGTGTAGTAATGTCCTTGTAATTATGAAATGTAACCGTTACATATATTTTACACTAAGACTTTTTATTCCAAATAGAAAAACTCAAATAATTACAAAAAAAAATTACCACGTTCGACTTATAATTGCATGTTATATGGTCATTCAATGGTTTGGTGATGATGCAAATGGTGGCACGTCGCGATGTGTAATACCCTTGTTCGTCAAAACACTATTACCGCGTGGTGGCGCGGGTTCATGTCAGGCTGAGATTTGGCGTGACTCGGTGACTGATTAGCGATGGAGAGGCGGACGCGACAGGTGGTCGGAGAGGGGGGGGGGGACCTGACCCACGTCTCTCCTGATTGATAGCCGTCTGCTCTCGCTCCTCTGACTTCTTACCACTGCACTTCAACCCGCTCGCTCGTCAAGCTCAGACCAAAAACAACTCTAACAAATAGCTGTACATGCACACTGACTACCTATGATTATACTAAGACCTCATGTAAAATTGCAGCACTGTTCGATACATTCGTGTGAATTGTAACACATTGCTGATCATTTTTTTCCCGTGGGAACCACAATATATGTCCGAATAATTAATAGTTGATTAAAATGAAATTAGGTACAACACTACGACATACTATAGTAATTTTAAATCAAAGTGTTTCGTAAAGGAGGTTCTAACAGTAACTTCAATAGTTATATTTGTAACTAATATTTATTAAATATCTATGTATTTTATGTTTTCACTTCTTACATATGTAAAATGTGTAAACACGATGCAAAATAATGGGAATTTAATAAGTTCCATCACTGTACTACTACCTGATAGGTACAATATCCGTACGCTACGTAATCCGGATTACTAAAAAACATATTAACATTTTAAATTGTCCGTCCCATCATGCATTATAAAGATTGCCAAAAATTAAAGAGTGGTATCGCAAATGTCAAATGTCGATTGTTCTGTGAGCGGTCCCACGATCCGCGCCCGCGGTCTAATAACACGAGGTCAAGTCCAGAGCTCATGCATATTCACATGGCGGGAGAGACCGCCGGCGGTTCATCTGTAACGGTCCCGCGACCGGTTGTATAAGCTCATTGTTGCATGTATCCGTCCATATGGCCCAAGCGCTCCGCGCCGGCCAGCCCCGCCGGCCCGCGGGGCCCGACGTGCTTGCACTAGCTCGCTAGCTGTTTATCTCTACCATTACTGGCCCTGCGCGAACAGCTGTGCAACCGGTTTGCAGTTTTATTGCGGAAGTCGAACTTACCCAAAAAACTCACTAACCTTTATTTTTTAAGTGTATATCACAGGATTCACGTGTTAAAGTGTTTAAGCTAAGACTAGTTTGTATAGGCTATGTATATGCTGCCATATACCCATATACCCATGCCGTCCACCTCATGGTGTGTGGCTAATGTAGGCCATGTGGTGGTGGCACACGTGATGCTACTTTTTGAGGACTCGTGTTCTTTATGTACTGGCTACCACTACACCGATACATAAATTAATTAACCCGTGTTTTATTAAGTGAATCTTATAATTTGTCAAAGTTGTTAATAATACGTAAAGCAAATATTTTGCATATGCTCATGCATATTTTATTTTATTAATCGTGCAATAAAATGATACAACTTATAAGATAATATTTGCAAAGTGTCTTCAGTAATATAACTGATGACATTAAGATAAACCAACATAGCGCTAGTGGGTTGTTTATCGAAGGAATCCGACCAATAATCCAATTGTCACTTGCCGTTACGCTAAGAGGTATTAACTGGATAAATTAATTGCTAGTAAAGTTATGAACAAGCGTATTAATAAGACTACACAACGCGAGAGAAACGTTGTTATGCTAATTTTACAAGACGTCTTTTGCTTTAGGTATCACTACAGGACTGGAAATGTAAAAATATGTGCTACATCGTAAAGTCTATGTAATGGACTCATCGGTTCATAAATTTGTCTGTGACGCTTAATTCCCAGAACATTAAAACACATACGTGTATCCAACATTCAGGAAGGCTGTAATGAATTGTAGTTATAGAGAGACGCTAACGCCGACCGCAACCGTCCAGACGTTTCTTGGAAAATTATTCTAAATAATTCCAATTCCTCTTTATGATCAGGTTCACTTGAAGTTTATGTTGAGACTAAAACTTTCTGCTTTCTATATCATTTCGCAAAAAATAAGCAAATTATTTCGCTGTACCTATATGACGTTTTTGTTTTATGTTATGAAGCTAGCACACGGGCTTGCAGTCTTCCTCCTGGTAAGTAGCTACTGCAGCCCATGACATCAGAAATCACAGATGCGGCGCTACCCTTGAGGAGAAAGATCGAATGCCTCGTGTTCTGCGTATAATGGCTATCACACCCTTACACCGAAACACAAGTAATGCGAACACTACTGTTTCACGGCACAAATAGGTGTGACGGTGGTACCTACCCAGCCGAAGGTAAACCCGTTCTACAACCTGTTTATTATAAAGATATTATAAAAACGTTTTATTTCACTACGGATTGAGTACGGAATTGTCGCAGCTAGACCACGCCAAAATCTAGTGAGCACGTGTCACTTTTAAACGGACTGACGAAGTTTTAGCGGATTCAGGACACATCGCTTTTTATTACGGGATGGCGGATTAAGATTACAAAGGTCGGGGTCAGTTGTTAAACGTCGCGGGTAGATATTTATATTCTAATTAGGTGCCAGCGACAAGCTCGTGAGGGTGCATGCGTAATATGAAAGTATTTTTTGTTCGCCGACTGTTGCGAGTGTTATGACATTATTTTAATATAACGTTATAATTATAACGACGAGTACGCACCTAGTATAATGCTAATGCGAACCTATTAGAGGCCTGCCATAATCACACGTTTTTAATATAAATGTTGATGATGCGCGTTGTTCGCATCATTTCTCGTTCCCATGTATTACAACTCAATATTCCAACTTGTATTTAACAGTTTGTTGTTGACGCTAGGTCTAATTTTGTCGGAACATTACGAATTCATTCGAATTTTTACTATTATCAAGGAATTCAAATTATTCAAAGCTCAAATGACTATAGTAGACAACATTGTGCGCAACAAATCTTAGGGATAACAAGGCGCCACCCATTCGTAGCGCGATTTCATCTTGGCAAGCAGTAAAATAAAGATGGTGCAGTAATGCATTTTACATTTTGAAGGATCATTAAATTGCGCATTACACTGCCGGGCCCGTCAAGAGGCAATTAAAAAAGAACTGTTAAAACGAAGCTCGTAAAAAGAAGTCGTGTTCTCAACTGATTAAAAACTGCTCTTATCTCAGCGAGCATTCAATTTTTAATCAAAATCTTTTATCGTGAACTGTCTAGAGCGACTCTTTTGAGCCGGTAAAGTACCTGAATTCAATGATAGATATCCGTACGGATGTTATTGCATTTGCACTAACAGCGAGGAGTTATAAGAACTGTCATTTAGTATTACAAAGGGGGTATACGGGTGTTTGAGTTTCTGAGAGAATTTCTAGCTTCGGTTACGCTGTCAAGATCTATCAATTAACACGTAAACTCCATCGGCTTCCAGGTGAACATCAATTAATATCAAATTGTGAGGAACGTCGCCGAAGCCCCGTGAGCGCTAGTAAACGCTAGAGGTAGTCTTGATAGACCACCAGTTGCCACTCGAGAACTTCATTATATGTTAATTTTAGTATGTTGCTCTGCAACACTGGTGCAACATTGCTTTTTCATAGTTATATACTAATAAGCGTACTAATATTAAAGAGTAATACTTGTAAAGTATAAATGGAGTAGTCAAATTGTACGTTGCATCGTTAATAACATTAAGTGTTATTTATGTTAATGTTCATCAGATATACCTATACAATATTATATTATACAGAATAATATTATTATATGGTACACATTCGTACATGAAATTAACATAAGCTACGTTCTGCAAAAAGGTGTATTAAATTTTATATTATCCAACTCTGAACCTTTAGAGCATGTTAACGTAATGTCGGTTGTAGCTAGTTAAGTTTTCTCGACAATTGATTCTTCAGGCAGCGAGAGAAATTCTTTACCCAGTTGCTAACATAAGCGTCGATTACAATAAAGCATGGGCTTCCCATTGTGATAAATGTAAATAGAACGGTAGAGGTGTTAAAGCTGATATCAAAGAGATTACGATTTGCAACACATTCATTTATTAACATTAAAATATGATACAATACATAATTACACATACTACATAGTATTATTAATTGTATTGTGCATTCTACTAGTAATAAAACATATGACAGTGATTCTCTTCTAACACTTACCACGGCTATGCAACGGTCACTTCACCGGGACGGCGAAATTGAATAACGAGCCATAAACTCGTTTCAGTATAAATGAAATTCAATATTTGCTCTGGACATCCAATTACGACGGCACGGTATCATAGGTCTCATAGCGTTTAGTGACATGAATAGTATGATCATACGATCGCACGATCGCGATTCTAGCTGTAATTGATACAGGCTAGATGTGACACCAATTCAACATTGGCTATGTATGATTACTATTTGTGTTTCTAGTGTGGTATCATAACAATATTTAGAACAATATTATAATTCCTCCACACAGATAATCTGTTCACAACACTGCATCACTTACCATGAAAGTCAAAAAACCAAAAGATAGTTACTTTGCGTAAGCCACGTTTCAAATTGAATTGTTTCATGCTCGAAAAGTATCACTAATCGTTACAAAATGGTGATGCTTTTGTTTATTCAAGAACAAAGTCAACATATCTGTTCTATCATGTGTAGTCACACCAGTAATCTACCTTATATACATATGTCATTCAGCACTCAGGTACAGCCTTGTATTGAGATATTCTACCTACATTGAGAGCGACAACGGCTGTGTCTAGCCGGCGTACGAATATTATGGTAGAAGCAGTTGGAACATCCCGTTTTGTATTTTCGTTGCTTACAGTTTATTCCTATGTTGCATACATT
>DWIE01000457.1:0-15137 GCA_018248235.1 Choaspes benjaminii | reverse complement strand
GCTGTTCGCGAGCGTCAACCCGGAGTACGTCTCCACCGTGTACGTGCCCGACGAGTGGGAGGTGCCGCGCACCTCCGTCGAGTTCATACGCGAGCTCGGACAGGGCTCCTTCGGCATGGTGTATGAAGGCATCGCAAAGGGCATAGAAAAAGGCAAACCGGAAACTCGTTGCGCTGTGAAAACTGTCAATGAACATGCCACTGACAGGTAAATAATTATTTTCTCGATCGGTTGAACGAAGTATAGTTTATTATTATGTCCGATCACGCATATAAAATAACCGTCCCGAAAAAAAAACTATATCTAGTAATTGCATACGAAACGCAATATTGCTATTTAGGTTACACATTGTAAAATGATTTCCTCATTCATTTGTATTTAATAATAGCAACTGACAACAAAGCAGATAAATAAATGATTAATCGTTGGTCAGGGAGCGCATCGAGTTTCTGAACGAGGCGTCGGTGATGAAGGCGTTCGACACGTTCCACGTGGTGCGGCTGCTGGGCGTGGTGTCGCGCGGGCAGCCCACGCTGGTGGTGATGGAGCTGATGGAGTGCGGCGACCTCAAGACGTACCTGCGCTCGCACCGGCCCGACGCGGACGGCTCGCTGCCGCGCCGCGACGGGCCGGCGCCCGAGCCGCCCACGCTGCAGAACATCCTGCAGGTACCACTGCCAGCAAACCCGTTGTCCAGTTTACAGCCGCGTTGCTACTCCGGAGGACTACCTTAGTCGTCTCATGTATCCTGTCCATGCCTACGCCCACATCATTCAAACTGAAACATAATACACAAGAGTTGCGTCGCAACACTAATAGATGTGACGGTGTTGGTACTATTAACAATTCTTAGTATACATGTAAGCGATCTGCTATGCATACATACAAACACGGTCACCCACTTAGCATGCAAGTATGAACTTAAAAAAACCTTTATATATTATATTTATGAATGACTGGTATTATTATTTGAATGTTAATAATTGAAAAATTTTACTTACACCTTAGTTGAATAATTTTAGCTATAATTATTTTTGATTAAATGATGCAAACGAAATCCTGAGAAACATGCCAAGAAAAAGCGTAGTATTTTCCAGGAATGTATATTATATTATATTAATATACAAGTAATGATATGTGTTTGTTTCCAGATGGCTATAGAAATAGCCGATGGCATGGCCTACTTGTCGGCCAAAAAGTTTGTGCACCGCGACCTCGCGGCGCGCAACTGCATGGTCGCCGGCGACCTCACCGTGAAGGTGGGCGACTTCGGCATGACCAGAGACATTTATGAGACTGATTATTATAGGAAAGGCACCAAGGGCCTACTGCCCGTGCGGTGGATGAGCCCCGAAAGCTTAAAAGATGGGGTAAGTTTGCTCTTCTTTTTTCACTTGTCATCATAAATTAATTAATTAATGTAGAATTTACGGTTCTTTCAACGTCTTTTTCTTTGTGTATTATATGTCAGAAGCATACTAGCGTACGACAATAAGAATCACTGTACTTTAACATTCACGAAACATTCCGTGGATTGATCATAGTGCAAACCACGAAGTTTGAATGTTTAGAGAGGTCGAAGGAGTTTTCTTTATTTATTCTTTATTGTACCTTACATTGGGATAACAAAAGGCGGATTTAATACCTATATATATGGCCCTTACACTGAAACGTCACTGGGAATGCAAAGTTAGTTGTGGCGTACAACTATGACGAACATGTCTCACAGAATAGTTTATCACTGATCACTCCTTGGAGGTTATTTCAATGTATGTTTATTTTTATGTGTATTTTGCAGGTATTTTCCAGTAATAGCGACGTATGGAGTTACGGAGTTGTCTTATGGGAGATGGCGACACTCGCTATGCAACCATACCAGGTGAGTTTTGACGTATGATTATGATAAGTATGAGACTAACATCATTGTTTTTTTTTTATCAAATGACATATAATCGAATGTTGTCGTTTATTATTTTTTCATTTAACATATGAGTATTTACATTAAAGCAAAAAATTATAACTGTGTAACTTTATTTGGATATATTTCGAAAAATCTGTTGCAGCAATTAATATAAATCCATATTACTCATTTGCAGGCTGATTGACATAAAATCCATAAAATATGAACATAAATTTGTGTTCGGAAAATATTTTCGAATATCATATCTCAATGGGATGATATTTTAGAGTCTTTTATAATGTAACTAATATTTATTATGACGTGGGAGACAAACGAGCGGATGGGCCGCTCGATGGTAAGCGGTTACCATTATCGTCTATTAAAATTTGCAACACCAGAGGAGTTGCCAATGCATTGCCAGCCTTGAAATAGTTGTAGACGGAGATGATTTCGCATTCATAAAAAAAAGCAAGTGCAGCGAGCAGCGGTACAGAGTACACGTGTGTGCGCAGGGGCTGTCGAACGAGCAGGTGGTGCGGTACGTGGTGGAGGGCGGCGTGATGGAGCGGCCGGAGCAGTGCCCGGACCGGCTGTACGAGCTGATGCGCGCGTGCTGGGCGCACCGCGCGGGCGCGCGCCCGTCCTTCCTGCGGCTGGTGGCCGACCTGGCGCCCACCGCCATGCCCTACTTCCGCCACCGCTCCTTCTTCCACTCGCCGCAGGGGCAGGAGATGTACGCGCTGCAGCGCGCCGCGCTCGGTTAGTGCCCCCCGCTTCCTGCTCAGTGCTTGGTGCCTTCCTTGCTGACGCTCTGATACGTATTCAACTGATTTTCGCGAACATTGCTTACACAAAATCATGTGATTTAGTTATTGAATGTTTCTACAAAAATCCATATTTGAGGAATAAGACTGCTAGAACGTAGCAACCATCCATGCAATGTTATCTGTTACATATCTGTCAGAAGTTTTAACGGCAGTTCTTTGTCCTTGATCCTTTATGTCTGTTTTTGGTAGAAACAAATACAATCGAATTGTTATTTCCTAAGGTATATATTATTGAGTATCACTGATGTTACAGTAAACAGGTGAGTTCTTCATGTGGATATGGATGTAACTATATCGAATTTGAAGAAATATATAAGATCAAAATCATGAACGATGAGTATATTAACTTCATTGACATCAAAACAGGGGAACAAGTTGATCAGTTGTACATATAACGTATTTATTCTTTAGTAATTTGAGTAGAGTTTTTGTTAATAGTAAATAATTTATGGCACTTTATTTTCATTCAACGTTTTAATAATAAAAAGACTTTAATCTTTGACTAACGCTTCCAACTTTGTAGTTAGAATGATATTTATATATTAAAGTAGATTTTTTTTATACAGGTTCAGTCATCCGCATATCTGAAATCCGTATTATGATTTAATGTTATCTTGGAACTTAATATTTTAGTATCTGTATATAATAATATATTTAGCATGTCTATAGTAGTATTACATGTTTTTTGGTGCATTTCAGTAAATGATAACAGAAATGTTGCCATCTACTTGGATATCGTGTCATAAAATAGATTGTAATGGAGACCTCTTGTTTGTTCGCACGGTCGTGCTCCAAAAGATGTCTGCGCCGAGCAGACGGCACACTCATAACCGTAAGTAACGGTACTGTATGCATGTTGTAATTACTTACAAAGCACTTTTGTTATCATTTCCTGAGTGACCAGAGACCATGTAGTGTAGTGGTTGGTTGATAGCACATTTATTTCCATAATCTATTTATACTTAGGCTTGTAGTAGTTTATTAACTTACAACTCGCTCTAAATGTAAACTGACCAACGAATTCCATCGCTCTGTAACGTTTTAGCGTTAACTCTGTTCATGTAATAGAAAATGTTTTTTTACATACTCGCTTTCTCCTTGGTTAAAATATTTGCTGTTAAATGTTTAATATTATCATATTAAATTTAGAAGTGTATCTTTTTGCTTCTGGCTTTACTGTTTTAAGGTACTTTATAAAATCGATGGGATATTTTAAAAGCCAAGTTTAAACTTTGTATACAAGGAAACGATCAGAAGGTTCCTTAGATGGGGAACGTGTAGGCGGCTATCGCTATGGACGACTGGGTTCGGCTAAAGCCGGTGTGTACCGGCTGCCTGTGTAGGCAGAGCGCACTGACCGAGTACGCGTGTTCCGCAGAGGAGGAGCAGGAGCAGCAGGAGGCGAACGTGGGCGCGGTGGCGAGCGGCTCGGGCTCGAACCTGTTCGGCGTGTCGGGGCGGCTGGCGTCGTGGGTGCGCGAGCTGTCCTCGCTGCGGTCGCGCGACGAGGACGCGGCCGCCGAGCCGCTGCAGCCCGCGCCGCGCGCCAAGCCGCCCAACGGCGTGCTGCGCGAGCGCCCCGCCTCCACCCGCTGCTAGCCCCGCCCACCCTGCCGCGGGCAGCCTTATCTACCTCAGGCCGACGCGCGTCGCGCGCGTGGCTCTTCGAATCCTAGTTGTAAGCGTAGCTAGTGAATTGTTCGCTGCGTTTTTTATTTATTTTATACGTACGTTTTCCTGTCCCGTGTGTCGCGGCGCGGCACCGGTCGCCGGCCCGCACGCTCCCTCCGTCCGCCTCCGGTTGCGTAATCTTTAGGTACTTAAAAATTACGTAATGAACGTACTTAGTTTTAGAGTAACGGTGAAGATATAATTAGTAGTACACTTCGTACCGGCTATTTAAAATCGAACCTTTTTAACGAAGCGGAGGGAGGGGCCCGCGCGTGTGCCGCACCTGATGTTATGTACATAAATAGTGAATATATATGATCGATAATCGATACGGCCGGCCGCGCGGGACCGAGTGGCCGAATGCCACTATATTGCATTATTGACTCGTAAACATATCGCGAGTCGGGCGGGTCCCCGATGGACAAGTACCATTTCAAATTGAAGCCTTGTTATCCTTATTTGACTACATACATATATTATACCTACTAAGTTAACGATAAAAAAGTAACTTCAATATAACTCTGCATTTATTATAGTTATTTATTGCACACAGAGTGTGCTGTTATGCAGAGGTGACGTTTTGTGTAAAATATGTTATGTAGTTAATTATTTCGTTACATTTTTGACGCGACGATACGTAGAACTTAATGTCGTCCGACCGTTTGTTTGCATTATTTTATGAGGGACAGTAATATTTTGCTGGAACTATATTGAGTCGACGTGACTCGACGTGAATCCTATATAGTTTACCTCAGTAACATAGTTGTATCGATGTCATTTATGACGCAGCCTATTATTTGTTAAGTTTACCGTGTAAGATGTAAAGTGTGTATAGATACGTTATTACATAGTTAAGGTCGTGTACAAATTATTTTTATTAATTTCTTTACCGGCATAACTTCTGTTTTCAGACACAGCATGTTTTAGCGTAGTTTCAAATGTGTTGACCGAGTTGTTTCCGAGTTTTTTTAGTTTGAAGTGCAATAAGACTCAAATTTGACACTTGACCTGACCTGCCGACGCGTAGTAATGTTAGAGATATACTGGCAACTTGGACTACTCGATTATTATATGTGTTGTATTATAAGACATGCATATATATTCATTTACGAGATCATAATGTTTGGAGCTAACCCTTCATGTATGTATATCGGATTCCTCCTACATATTTTTGTGTATAAATTAATGGGCTGACGTGTAAACTTGCGTAAGGAAAGCATTTAGTTACTAAAGGTATGACTAAACTATGAATCGCCGCTTAAAAATATAATATCCACCATTTTATAATAAAATACTTAATTCTAATTTAGTTATATTCTTAATTAATAAATCTTAGGGTGTGTATAAACTATGTTATCGTGGCATCGCTGGAATAGCGGTCAGTATATCTCTGTTCACTATTATTGGACGTCTATATATAATACTCATATTTTCTATTTCAAGTTTACGTTTTATATATCCATTGTAAGTATTATACAGAATTAAATTATATATATTTTACCACTAAATATCTACTTGGAAATATAAACAAAAATATTTATATTAAAATTTATCTTGTTTGTTTTTGACATATAAAATCACTTTAATGCCATAGCCACTTATTATTCTGGTCCAATACCCTCACAAACAGTCGAAAACAATGTGTTCCGAATCAATTACAATACAATAGGATAATGTGCTGCCGTTATAGTTATGTAATTATAAAATAATATTTTTTTGTCTAGTATAAAATACATGTACTCGGTAGCCAACTTGCGTCTGGCTATAAGTAAGGCTTTAAGTCCATGAAGATTTTGGTATGATTAAACTTCCTCATTTAGTGAATAACAGTGTGTAGAAGAAATGAATTATCAAAATGGTTGCAGCTGATATAATAATCACTAATGTAATAAGTAATTACAATACAAATTATATTATAAGTAAGCAATACAATGTTGTTATTAGTATTTCAATGAGCAGGTTATAAACCTCTTGGATACAGAAACGTATCCGGTTGCACGCAATTTTGATATATTAATATTCATGCATATTCTGCTGCGAAGTCATGTATTTTTACAAAGTAATTTAATTGTAATATATAGAAATAAATATTCGGTCTTTAAATTCCACATAGCTACAGTTTATACTGTGACTGAGAGGAAATGAGCGTCGAAGTCTCCAACAACTTGAGTTGTATTTATATGACATTGTATTATTTTTATAATTTAATACAAATTATTACATTCACAAACATCGAGGTTATTCTTGTAATAACTTCATATGTTTTTTTTAATCAGTGCAGTTTTTATGCCGTCTTTTAAAATGATAAATTTATTAGACGCACTTTTCCTTCTACAGATTTCATTAACATCATTATCATTATGGTCGTTTTCATTAAATATAAATAATTTTGTATCACGAACAATACAATAGGCTCTTTGTTAATTACTTAAAATTAAATGTAACTCGCAGAATTGTATAATTAAGTATTTTTGTTTATAGTGAATATGAGTATCAAATTTTTTGTTTCTTTGTGATGTGTACTCGTGGTATTTTGTATTAAAGGAAAATTAATTGTAATCAATCAATAATAGTTATCATAAATATTCTTATGAAAAATATACGCTAGCTACATATTATAATGAATTAATTAAATACATAGTAACAATAAATCAACCCAACCAAAGTCTCAATATACAACAATCCTGGACATTGAAGACGAAACGAGTATCCAGGATCCACTTGGTAATGATAACTTTACGATATTGTGGTTAAAGGGTATAAACGAGTGCCTTCAGAAATCCAGCCTTCAGCGGAATGCAGGATTGTTGATTGTATGAGGAACATGACATAATTACAGTATACTTAATGTGACTTTTGTTTGTTCCATTTATCAGAATGGTTTAATTTCGTTCTCCTTCAAGATTCCTCGTTTTATACTCTTATAAAAATAATTATAAATATATTTGCTATCAAAAATTTATGATAGCAGTACATTTTTATTGGCATTTGCTATGGATTTTATATTGATTTAAAGCGCGGCGTCACGTCTCACATCGATGAAAACAGATTAACAATGTTCGATCCGTGTATGTAACGGAGATTACGAATTGCTACTAAGCACGCGATCTTGTGTCATTGGTAGGTCTCAAGGCACATTGCATTAGTCTTAAAATTATTTAATTGCAAATTGTTTTTCCAAAGTAATGATCCAAATATTCATTTTAATTTTAAAGATTGCATAGTGCCTTTTGCTCTAGTAATGAAAATGATACATCAAATTTAAAGAAAAATATTTTTGTTTCCTACTTACGCTGGTATTTCAAATGATGAATTCTGTTTATATTCATCATGCATTTGGAATGTCAGTAATATATAAATGATAAGCACGGTTATTTTCGAAGTCTCCTAGCAAAGTGCCGTCTTGCGGTCCGTGTGAACGCGACGCGCGCTCAGTTTCTGTACCGACGAGCGAGCTGAAGCATTCCACAACCGCACGTCTCTTCCTTATGGGATTCTTGATCACACTAATCGCTAGTTGTAAATGATTTTAAGTGAACTATTCTTGAACTTACGTGTGTGATATGTGGAGTGACAGCAGCCAAGTCTCGCACAACGTTGCCTCACACAGCGTTCCCTGCGGGCTGAACTTTGTCTACGTTATTTCATCAGTATTTACATTTTATTGTGATTTCCACCTAGTAAGGCAGTTACTTTACCTCATTTTAGTAATTATATTATTATCCATAAATTATTGACTGATAAAATAATTTCCAAATGATGTGTTCCTCGTGTGATTTGAGTGAGTGTTTATGTAATATAGTGTGGGGGTAGCGTTGTGCTATATGCTCAATTTAGATACAATTTCACCAAACAATTGAGATAGTGTATAATTTTTATATTTAATTTAATGAGAAGTACCTTATAATTTTAATATTTATATTAATAAAAAGTTATAAAAATTGTAGAGTATTTTACTTATCCTGATTTATTTACTTATAACTAGTTACTTGTGAAAAGTAACTATTGAAACATGTTAGAGCCTACGAAAGTTAACATGACATCTGTTACATCGAAACGTGTGTTGTGATATGAGTATTCTTTTTGTGCTGGCATTTCACTTCAGGCATGTAAACACGAGTGATGCCGATTGCGAAAGTGAACAGAAACCAGGGTCGCCGCCTCGAGTATTGTTCACTCACCTCGCCTCGTTTCAAATAATGGCCTGATGACATCCGTGATGCCAACGGTACTGGGCCGGCCTGTGAAACATTGTAATGGGTTCGATTCCCGTGGTGCGACATATTTTCTAAGCGCGGTTATTGCTGCTTGGTTGAATGTCTCGTACATATCATTTTTGATTTGCTTGACCTGCGGTCGCTGTTACGCTTTACATTTTGTGACATTATACCATCGCCATGAAAACCTTACATCAGAACGCTATCACCTGCTTTGAGACCTTAAGACATATGTAGATTAAATCGCGTAAAAATATTATGTTCTTAAAAATGCAGCTCATTGTTGTATATTATGGGATAATAGGATATGAAATATCTTTTAACATCTGCCATACAATCTTGTATTGCTGTTTGCTATTATTTAATTGAAAAATTTACATCATATTCATTCATAATAAATTAAATTTGTGTCTATGTGATCATACTAATGTTTTTTTAAGGGTTTCTTTAATTTTCGTACATCCAACTTGAGAGGTTTCCGTGGAATACGCCCTGGTACCCTACATTCGCATGGTTTATCTCTTGAGAAGCGACGTAGAAGGCATATCATTTTAAAGCAACCCTGTTCACCGTTATGTTTGGTTTTGATTAAATCATTAATGTAATATTCAGGTAATTCATGTTCAATTGCACCAAGTATCATGACCTCCTTGTAAGTCCATGATGGTCTATATTCCATTGGTATCTCTTCGTTGTCGCTTCGGGGAAGTGGATTAATTTTCTGCATGTACACTCGGCAAGTGAATGTACCCATGTAACATGTTTGTACTTGCATATATTTTGCATAGTATATATTTCTATCAACACCTTCCTGTCTTTAAGTAATAATAGTTTATTAAAAATAATTGTAAATAAAAAAATAACAACAAAATTACACTAACTCATCAAGATCCATAATGTTTTCCAAGTTAAGACGCCAAATCACTCCCCATACATGTGCGTTTGCTGTTGCTACTAGAGTGGCAGTAGGACCTCCCCAAAGCTTGGAATATCTTATGTAGCCCAACCTGTAATTCTTAGAAACATATCAAAAGTTAAGTTACAAAATATTTACATTTATTATTTCTTAATTTGAACATTTAATTAATAAAAAATATGTGAAAGTTAGTAAATCATTCAACCTTACATCTAAGCGAGCATTAGTAACATATTCTGCACTTGGATTATTCATGTGAATTCGGTATGTCCATAAATTACTACCATAAGAGAAATACAAGAATGTGTTGGGCTTGTATATTTCAGATTTAATCATATTTATCAACAACATTCACAAAAATTTCTATATTAGAATAAGTATGACAGACAGTGACAAGAATTGTACCATAAATAAAACAAGAACCCATTGTTTTATAAATTTATTCAAGTAACAAACATAGATTTATTTACAACTTTATATTTATCAGGAATGTAGCAATGTCAAATTCAATCTGTAGCATTTTTTCTTTTTGTAAAAATGTATTTTTATTCACATTTTTAGTTTTTCTAACATTTTGGGAGAAGCTTTCTGTCCATTATGTGGAATGGCCCTTAATTCCTTGATATAATCTTTTGGCAAATTGCATTCAATAGCACCTTGTATAATACATTCTAAATAAGTAACGGAAGGACGTCTTTCTGGAGGTATCAGCTCATCACATTTTCGAACTTCTGGGTTGACAGTCTGTTGGTATGTGCGGCACTCCACTTTTGTTTCATCATTTACATATATAGTTACATTTTTTGGAAAGTACCAATTGGTATCAACCCCTTCTTGCTTGTCTAGAGCAGGCATGTCATTATTGTGCAGTCTCCACACTGCACCCCAAATATGCGGACCTTCTGTTGGTACTATAGTAGCTGATGTCCCTCGCCAGTGGTCAGAATACTTCATAAAATCTAATTGATGATTATCAAGACGTCCTATTCCTAAAAACTCAGCTGAAGGATTGTTAATATGTATTCTTCTTTTAAGTAAATTGCTGCCATAAGCAAAATACAAAAATGTATCCTTTACTGCTTGATTCATTGTTTCAATTTTGTGTTTTCCTGAATTGACATTTGACAATACACTACACCTCAGTAACCTCTATTATAAATTTTCGGATGACAGTTGTCAGATATTTTTTTTTAAATTATCAGTTGTTTTTGACTTATTGCTGTCAAGCCTGAACCTCAATTCATTATTTTTATGACAATGATGATTTCAGAAATTCGTCTGTCAAAAAGACTGCAAGCCCGTGTGCTGCTTCATAACATAATATTTTTTTAAACATTTGTGTGAGTAGGTTATATAAAGGCCGGGTGTCACCTTCGAATGGTTGCCACCCCTTCGTCGTTGTTTCTGCCAGGAAGACGAATAAATGAAGTATTCAGTTTCCGCACCCCGCAGGTGCTTATCTTATATTAACCAAAATTACAGTTTTGTAATACGATATTTATCACTACTAAGTAGCACGGAAGTTTATTTTTAAACAACACACCTCCGAACATAACACTCGAATGAAAATGAAAATGCCCATTTGTTGCTAAGTCTTAATGAATTTATGATGCAATTAGGTAACAGTCGACGTTGGCGTTATATTATCATTAAGACCACTCAGGAGGAGAATTAGACGAAAGAAATTATAACTGACTGGTCGCCTTATTAGACCATTACAAGCATAAGGTATTTAATTTCTGCTAATCATGAATAAGCATGAAGTGTACTTTAATAAGAAAGACAGTGAGCCGATATTTGTGCCAGTTATTATGCAACCTAATTTAGAATACAATAAAATTAAAAAGCATTCACTTGACTGGTAATGACTGTCGCAATTATTTATCCTCACTAAAAGCAAGGTAATTCAGCATTATTCTCGGTACGCAAATGTAGAAAATATTAGATCATATCACACTTGATTTGGTCTAAAGAAATAAAGATCATAATATATAATCATAATAATACTTTAATTTAGTAATCTTCATTTTTAAAAACTTTTGCACTACCATATTTTCCGATGCAATATTGTACAGTAGCATATATTTTCATCAATCGTCGCTCCACAGCTTTATAGTGCTCTTCTGTAGCCAATTTGTCTTTTTGAAGTGCTGACAGTAATTTTATTGTTTCACTTAAGCTTCCACCTGATATTAATTCCAAATTCTGCCAGGTAATGGATGAAAGCATACAACATTGATAAAGTGGAGCTAAGATATCTAATTCATCAATCAAAGGATTTCCTAATCCTTTTCCATTGTCCAGTAACACTATTTGGTCCTTATACACCTCGTACCGATGGCGATCTCCGTTTTGAATGAGGAAATCAAATATGGCAACATCAACCAAATTAATAATTCTTTTACTGTTAAGAGAGCTGCTGACTTTTTTACAAAACTCATTGTCTGTTTCCCACTCCATTTTCTTTTGGGTATAAGATCTTCGCCAGGGAGACTTGTAAACACGAAACTGTTTGTCCAAATACAAAATTGCCGCTCCTTCGATTTCACCA
The DNA here is from genome assembly GCA_018248235.1 of Choaspes benjaminii. NCBI lineage: Eukaryota > Metazoa > Arthropoda > Insecta > Lepidoptera > Hesperiidae > Choaspes > Choaspes benjaminii. The sequence continues at coordinate 3,055 of DWIE01000457.1, read as the reverse complement.
TTTTTGTCAGGGCAAATAGTTTCATTAATCTTACAATAAAAACACTTGCCATATATACATAATGACCCACTGCCATTCTTTATCATTGTCTTTTTTAAGCCAAATGTTGCAGTAGGAATGATGTCTTTGTCAATGTGTATCCTCCTTATAGCCGAGGGTGGGATCCACTTGTAATTCAGAACCATTGCTAGGTAGTAAGCAAACACTTCAGAGTTGTGACGATCAAAACCAGCATAGATATTACCATTTATAATGTGATCTAGCTGATATCTTTTAGGCTTGAAGTATACTTTCTTATTTCCCTCTAATACAAGTAATAGTTTTAACTGAGTCCCCTTTGGGGCATTGTCCACAAGTGCTATCTGTGAGGTCTGCAGGGCTTGCAGAATCTGGCCAGCAGCACCATTCTCATGGGGGAATAGGGTTCCTTCACTGGACCACGCATCAGTCTCCTGCCAGATAGACTTTGTATTGACGGCACTGCTGTGATTAAATAAACTTAGAAGATTCCTCTGGATGGGAACAAACTTCGGATTCTTCAGTTTATACTGGCTGGGCAAATAGTTAAGATACTCATATATATCCTTAAATACACTGGATGGTTCATCTAGTTTTACACTGGGTACGTTATAATTAGAAGGCTTTACTGATTTAGTGTTGAGGGTGTAGAATAAATATATATTAAGACCAACAAGGACAAGTAAAAACAGGGAAAATCCAAAGGCATAATTCATTGACATGGCATGGATTATATACTACATAAGAGTATTGGAGTATTATTGCACCCTTTTTATTTATTATTATAAATATTTAACATATCCAGAGCATTTATACTACGAGAATAACATTGTTGAGTGACGTTCTGGCACTACATCACTGTATAGTTAGGAAGGACATCAACAGATGTAATTATAAAAATAACTATGAGTTTGAACTAACACTTGTACCCTGTTAGAGTATTCGTTTTTGGATCGTACGGAACCTTTAATATATGCTATTTTAGTAGTATTTTATTTATAAAATCACTAAAATTGTTCAAAACAATTTTTGATCAGTACGTTCATTAGCTGTCATGTTATCATGTCAAATTTGACAAACTAGATTTTTTTCTTTAAAAATCGTAAGGCTTCGGCGTATTGCCACACAGCCTATTATTATTGTTGTTCATTCATTTTAACGTAACATTATTGAAATGTGGGTGACGTCTATTTTGATATTGTCATTAGAGAATTTCATAGAAGCTCCAGTTAGCATTCCGCACTTTAGGAAATTCATTAGATCAGGCAGACGTGAAACAATGTCTGCAAAACGTAAGGATGCATGTTCGATTTCCGCGGCAGGACCTTTTTCTAATTTGTTTCGTCTCTGGAACCACAGTTACCTACACCTACTTATACCGTAAAATAGTAGTGGTCGCACTATTTGAGTGTCGGTGTGAGGGCGTGATAGCATGCATACGCAGAACACGAAGCCAAATAAACTGAGAGAATAACGCAGATTGTAGAGTGTATAAATGACCATTAATAAGTAATAAAGTGTTAGCTTACAGTTTTCATTCATTATTTTGCTTAGGCGAAATAAGTTATTGTCGAAAAATTTATTTAAATAAATGTCGTTCATTCAGTGTATTTATGTGATGTTGCTAACAAACCAAATTAACTTAAATGTACAAGTTGGTTTGAAGAATTCCATTCTATTCTACCCCTGGCTTCACCATTATAGTATTCACTTGTTGTTGTTATCAAATGATGTTTATAAATAAACAAGTTGGTTAACCGGCGAACCAGTGACTTAATCTGGATAAATAGAAAAGAAAGAAAAGTATTACACTAATCTCGATAACAGCGCCATCTACTGGGTTGTACTTATCCTTGTCCGATAATAAATTCTTGCAAAAAAAAAATAGGGCAACTTCTTAATATAAAAACTACTTGTATCCTTTCTTTCAAGCTGTACCAAGCATGACATATTATGTACAACAGTTCATAGATAAAGGTTTAGCGATTCGTCAAATTAGCATAGACGAACATCGTGACGCAAGATTTTTCTATACAAAGATAGCGCTAATGTTTTAACTTTTTGACGACCTCCGTGGCGCAGACGCAGATGAACCGATTTGTGAAAAGTGAGGTCACGGGTTCGATTCGAGACGAATTTTTCTTATTAGTTTTGTGTCTAGAATTACCAAACGGAATATAGAACATGAATATGTTAGACTGGAATACCGACCATACACCTACTTGTGTCGTGAAACAGTAGAGTTCGTACTATTTTTGTTTCGGTGTAAGGGTGTGATAGCCAGTATACGTCAAACACGAGGCGTTCGATCTATGTCCTCAAGAATAGCACTGTATCTGTGATTACAGATGTCATTGGCAGCAGTTGCTACTTATCATTAGGTAGACTGCAAGCCCGTGAGCTATTTCATAACATAAAAAAACGTACTATTTAACTATACAATATTCTGTATTTACATGCCTACAATATGTTTAAATTAGTTCCGCTGTGATCATGATTCATGTAACTGGATCGAAATATCAGTTAAAAAGAATTAGATCGTGAGTACTCATTTTATTCAATGAGTGAAATCCGCGATTTTAAAAGTTTAAAATAAAGATATGTTTAAAGTAGATATTCGCAGCGCCGTTAACGTGAGAGGACAACGAATTTAGGTGTATTCGATATTTTTATTGGTCCGCAGTTCGTCGAAGACATATATATGCAACTGTGTATCGTCGTGTAGGAATTTGTTTGCCAAGACGCTGCGCCGCATGCACGCGGGCTGTTTGTCTCCGATACTAACGCGATTACGCCCAATCAGCAACGTCGCCGCCCTAATTGGGCGCCCCGATGCGAGGGCGGGCGCTTTTTTAACAGCTTGTGCAAACACTCCCTGGCTCCGGTAACCCGCGTCTGCTCGCTGCTGTCTACGCTCCAACAAAGCCGACTGCACACTAATTTGATATTCAAAGCAGTGTTCGAAACACATGAATTGTTTACAAATAATTTGTTTCACTGATGTAGGTACAGCTCAAAACTGACAATTTATTCAAAC
>DWIE01000456.1:0-15158 GCA_018248235.1 Choaspes benjaminii | reverse complement strand
CCTCAGCTACTCGCTACTAGACGGCATTACGTGTCATACAATTTAGGCATCTATATATAAAAAAGATGAGCGAATCTCGGTCGCCCAGGTCGATACCACCTAATTATATGATGTACCACTTTTATTAATTACCTATTTAACCATTACCTTTAAAATTAAGGTCATAAACGAGTTGATGCTTTGCTAAGGTGCGCGACGTGGTACCATACAGCTAGCTATTCACAGAAGTGCGATATCGTGGTGGCGCAGGTGGCGCGCGGGCCGCTCAACCGTGAATCCCCCGCGCCCCGGTCCACAACTGTTCCATGTTTTTTTTTCTCTCAATCCACTAGAGAGCAATGGCCCCATCAACTCACCACTAAAAGTTATGGAAATGATGGTTTCCTAGCAACATCTACTTAATAATATAACTTGATACTAATATCAATCATGTATTTAACGATTTAATAATATTAATTAAAGGTCGTTACCCACTATCAACAAATATGAATATGAATTTGTGTCACACGTTTCATACCTTGCCGTAATGCCATTATAAAGGAGACATACCTACCTGCCAACAACAATGGATCGATAATGCTAGGATACAAAACAACAACTTTGGGGAAGCCTGCAACTGAGGGGATTCATAATTTCCGGCGAGAATTGTGGAAGCCTTACGCTTTTAAAATGAAGGCTTATGTTACATACTATGTCAAAATGAGTAATGAATAATTAATCGTACTAATTTCAGTATCGTTACAGTTATTGTACTTAATATTAACCTGATATTATTTTATTCAATTTGAGCTAAATGCAAGACATTTTCAAAACACTTAACCAAAATAAATAAATACCGAACACAAAACTAACTAGAGCTTTAAAAACCAGTGTTAGATGTGGTATGAAGCTGACATCGGAATGATAATGTATTTTAAACCACATTGAATAAAGCAGTGCTGGCTAAGCTAGAAATGCCGTAAAATAACCGGCACTCAAACCGGCCTCAGCGACTCGTCGCCAATTAACCGCGTCCGACCTCCGGACTCCAGGCTACAGCTCCCGCAAACCTACGTAATATCCATAGATAGTCCTTCCAATACACGTTTGTGTATGAATGTGAACATTTCCAGATACAATATACTACAAACAATTAAATATATACTCCAATAAATTATGATCTTCTAAAAATGTAAACATGTTGACAATAATCAAAGAAGACCTTTTCATACTTTTTGTTCTGTAATAACAGAGATTTTATTGGTTAACTATACAACATATTGATACAAAAAAATGTCCCAAATTAACAGTAGTAGAAATCACAGAAATCGCACATCATTGCGCAACTAAACCCGTAATCTTGGAACAACGGCGCACCAATGCAGCAACGCTGTGTTGCGTTATCCTATCTACAATTCATTTCAATCTAACAATGCAAACATTCTTGCCTTCATATTCTGTTAATGAATAATTCCTCTGCTGTATCATCAGGGAACATAAAGTAAACTGTGTTTTTAAATAACAAATTAAATACATTTCACAATCTAATCAAATACCAAATTAAGTTTGAATTTCTATAACAAAAGGGAACTTGGACAAAGTCGTTGGTATTTGACAGATTTAATGCGCGATGGGCACGATAAGTACATAATGTACTCTCGTAAAGACACATCTAGCACAATGGTAGCCTAGCAGTTATTAAAGGAAAAGCTTATTATATTGACTAAAGATTAATCCAAATAACTATTATTTAATGAACATTCTAATAGCGATTGTAATATAAAGATAATAAGTAGATCAATCCCGTTCCAAAGTATCTACTAATCTCCAGTTATAACTCTTTGATACTGAAAAACTCACTGAAATTTTCTTTAAATATCAGTTTTAGATGTGTTAGAATGAAAGTCTTGTAATCTTATCTAGCTATCCTGTCGAACATGTTATTTGTAAAAAGGGTGAAAATGAAAGGCGGAGCAAGAGAGTTGGCAATAATTAAAGATAGTCGTCTTTAGAAGGCAGAAAGAAATCGTTGTAAAAAGCTAAGGTACCATGAATGGATGGAAAGTGAGCTGAGGAACAAGATGCTGCAGTTTCTGTTCACACGCCGTTACGGAGACAATTATTCTCAATGATACATTTAAATGTATTTATAGCAGGTTTATAAATATTTAAACAGCATAACATAACAACTCTATTCCTTTACAATAGTCTATTCTAACTGGATTCCCGGGACGTCTAAATCTAAATCTATTATCTAAATATTTCTTTGGCCTTTGAGTATGTAATAAGAATCAGAATAAAAATGACTTTATTAAATAAAACTATAAATGTTATTACATATACATATTCGTACAATTGATTAAATTATGTGGTCAGTACAGACAATCATTAAATATTTTATCATAATACCACAGATGCGGAATTGAGAATGTAAACATTCTTCTAATCTTTAATTTAGTTATTTTATGTAATTGAATAATTTTGGTACTTGTATACAAATGCTAATTAGGTATAAGACAATAATTTTCATGGTCTTCACGTCAAATCAAAATTTAAATTTATATAGTATAACTGGTACTCTTATATCCGTTTATATAGAAATTGCTTTCCTTTCAAGTTTTATTTAAATTGGTGCACAAGTTTTTGCAAGTCGCCTATTGTCTAAGGTTAAGTAATCCTATTTCTCACTTTTAGATAAACCGTGAGGAATAACAGAGTGACAAATTAAGATAATGTCAATTGTATGGTGATAAACTATTTTTGACTGCCTTCTGATAGTGTCAATTTATTTATCAATTTTAGGAAAATTGGTAACTGTAAAACATATATTTTAAAAATAAAAAATAATTATTACGATGTTCCATTCAATTTTGGCAAAGTAAGTAGCATAATTAAAAAAATTACAAACCTTATTTCGCTTACAGTGACAATCAACTAATTGCTTCAATGGTGTCTCTGGTCAACAACATAATATAAAAAACAGCCAAACATTGTTGTCTTTCTTTGCTAAGTTGTGGTGTAGATCTTATTCACTCAATTGCCAATTACTCATTTCACAGGTTCACTGTACAAAAAATATAAGAAAAGTTGTAGCTCACGATGTTACGGAACAAAAAACAAATTCACGGTTGGTTTACAACGACAATGACAGCAACCGGCTGGAATTTACACAATCGCTCACGGCAACAAGCGTGCGCTCACCGCGCCGCTCCGACACAAATGGTACGGCTGAACTAAAATAAAGGCAGCCAAAGAAAGTTCGACATCAGTATGTTACTTCGATAGAAGCCTTTTCGCGTACTGATCTAATTTAGAAATCCTCGCAAACTGATGAACCTATTTACTGAGAATAATTGTTCATAAGGCTTAACCCTTTTAATCATATGTAATTCGAAATAATATTGTATTGTACAATTATTTGATTCATTTGTTATTTAAGACTGCAGCCTTTTTTTAACTTAAACCTTGCATAATTATAGCATATAGTGGCTGTAATCCAAGTAAAACTTATGTCAAGACAGGCCAGGATGATAAACTAAAGTTTACTTCATTTGGTTGTTTGTTAACTCTACTCGTTGGTAATAACCCTAGAACGTTATAAGTTTGGAGCCATCAGAATTTCAGCCGAGTCACGGTTGTTATGTTAAAACATTGGAGGCTATTATTATTCATAAATATTAAACCTATAAAGCAATTAGACACCCAAATTATATAAAGAACATTTTGTTGTTAGTTACCAACAATCATTAAGATAAACAAACATTAATATTAAGGGAAGAATCCTCTAGCGGGTAAAACCGGTGCACGTAACGTCGACCAATGCGATATGTAAATCCGAGTAGCCTATATTTATTTCTAACTCTGCGGATGTGGATACACTACAATCTATCAATTATAAGATCAATACATGTGTGTAAAAATAATTCGGCTACACATATAATTGGGCGTAGCAATAACTTAGCACATTGTACTTATAGTCCAGGCTAGTCAAATATTCTTAACCGTGATGACGCTAAAGTTATACTGGTGATAATACTTTCATTTCAACTAAATCGATACGATAGTCACACCTAGCATGAAACCAGCATAAGCCAAAAGCGAGTCGCACATATCCTCAGGAATTAGACCCTGCACCTTCGACACAGATGTTATGAACTGCAGTAGACGTTCCTCATCTGGTAGACTGCAACCCACTCATTATTTAGACAGACTTTTATTTCGATAAACTCTAGGCTCAAAATTTATAATTAAAATGTAAATACGACCACAGCACATGAAAATCATTAATGTAGAGTTGGACTGTGGACCATTGGACAAGAGAAATACACTGTTATTTCTATGAATTTACTTAATATGACTACTCCAGTTCACAATACCTACGTACCTAAGGCATTAATGTATTTTGTACTATTTTTTAATAATCGTCATATTTTAAATCACATCTACATATGTTGCCGTGCTAATATTACAAAAACTTGAACGACAAAATATGGCTAGACATGCCTCACACCACAATAATTCAATGACTTATCTCAATCATATTATCAATCAATAAATTATATCTATATCTTAAATATAGTAGTGTATATGGGATGCCAGAAATAATGAAAGTAACCACGTTGGAACATATTTTATTAATAGCACAACAACACTAAATCTAAGATCCTTATCATTATCACATCTTTACAATTTCCTTCCCAGCTCGCCAGAAACTTTGTGACATATACTGTTTACAAAGATATGCTGTCTTCCATTTCTAAAATATCACCCAAAAATACAGCCTTCTATAACACTCAACACCTCAAACTTACATAGCTCCAGTTACAACTATAGGTATTTACAATAAACATCTATATAACATCGATTAAATCAATAATTCTCTAAAATACATCAAGTTTAACAACAATATTTCTATTTAATTAGGCAATTTTTAATTGTCACGTAGAAATATACGTATCTCGGAGATAATTGTAATTATGTTCTACGTACACATGCCGCCCTGTACTGGTACATTCACTACGTCCGCAAGACCACGAGCGGGCACCGGCGATATGACGGAACTCGTTTAACGATACTCGTAACCGTACTGCACCTTCCGAATAACATTCCAAATTCTAATCATTACTGATTGACAGCTAAAGCTACACGCGATCTCCTGATGCACCTAAGCGCCTACTCTATCGCGTCTCATAACTGGGTGACAACCAACTTCTGTTACACATAGCACATTAAAACTTTTGAACATGGGTCTAATAAATAAGAGGCGTCTACGTATTCCAAAAAACAAATAGATTAACTATACGTTACATGTAAATCTGGGTATCAAATTATTTCCAGGAAAAATTGATAATTATCAAAATAAATTCGTCTAAAGTAATAAAAATAAATTTGAATGCTCACATTTCTTACAATCTAACAATCTAAAAAATTCTAACGACAAGTCTAATTACTAACTTGGCTTGACACAATGTTAGATATGGCACCTAGGTACCTACATTTTATGTCGTCGAAATGTAATGGTATTTATAGACAGAAACACTTTGATTTAAACTCCACATGTATCTAGTAATCATTAACCAGTTTCATTACGCCACCTAAACAACAAACGTTTTAATGTTGCTGAAGATAATACTAACTTTTTATAAATGTAGGTACTTACATATTAAACATATATATCAAAACGTTACAGTTTTATACCTAGAATAAGAGCGAGCACATTTTTTTATTGAACAATCCACTTATCAATTTGCATGGTAGAGATTATTGTAAACAATTAAACATCCATTGATTCAAAGTGGAACATGTATGGCGAGGTTACGCCCAAGAACATGCTTTATTTTTCCTTGTCTAGTGAAAATAATTACATTTGCCTAGAGAAAGCATAAGAGAGGAAATTATATTAATCTACTTTTTTTAATGTCATCGACTTTAGTACAGTATCTAAGTAAGATATTTGTTGTACTCGTTGATACAAATAATATAATTATTATAAAAATAGAACACTAGGAAAACAGACCATTAAATTGATTTATTAGAAATTTTACACAATAAGGTCAAATAATCATAATAATTAATAAAATATTTATTATAATATGCTTAATACATATTCTAATGTATATAATTCAATTCAAAATTACAATACCTCTAAACAGATTAAATATAATCAGAGTAAATGCAATTTGTATTAAGAAATCAGTCATAACGATTAAAATCGTAAGCCTGTTAATAATTTAATTCTCTTATTGAACATTTATTTTTCAATTGATTTATTGAAACGCCCGAAATTTCTAAACATCATCATGGCAATCATCTTGTTCATAATAGCTATAGGTATCGGCTTGAACCTAGACAGTTAATTTAAATGTTGTATGCTACAAATCTGATTTAATATGATGAGAGACTTCTATGGGCTAAAATATTACTTATAGTTGTTGTTTTCTTACTGAATAGACATGTTATCTTCACAGTAATGAGGTGTAATCAAATTGAAAAGAAAAACCATTTGTGCAAAAAATAGACGGATTAACACACAGATTGGACGTACAATATTATTCCTACAACAAATTATATTATTTGAGCTTGAGATTAATATGTTTTAGAAATTTTAAATAGTCATATTAAGATTCTACCGCCAGATAAAATAGATGAAAATAAAGTACAGGTTATAAAATTATAAAAATTTTTGGGCCGTTATCTAGCGCTATAATGACATATTTTAAACATATATAATATGTTGAGACATATATCTACATTATATATGACACGATCATTATTATTATTACAAGCCAAAATATTTTTTACAATCCACATGGCTTAATGACTCCCAAGATCAATTTTTCAATCGTGAATGAAGAATTAAGGTATAAAGACAGGCAAATAAATAGGTTTATCGAGTAGATCAATTCGACCGTGATTTACTTAGATCTATATTGTTAACAAACAATAGTTTTTGTATTATCTGTTACTACCCTGATTTTTAATTTTTCTCTCGACTTCAACGTGATCAATTTATGATAATTTGATATTCTCCTTTAATGAGAGTTTATACAATTTAAACAATGAGTACAAATTGACACTGCCTTGAGACGAAATAAATCATCTCTAAATTGCATCAAAAAATTGAAAATATAATATTGTCTATGAAAAATATTCAATTGTCTTTCTTAGCACCACTATCCTCATATTATTCTCCAATCTCATTTATACAATGCCATGCAGACTTCCTTAAAATTCATCATTCAATGATGGTTTATATGAAAAAAAGAATACAACATAAGTTAAAGTACCTGTTAAAGAGTTTAAATAGATTTTAAATTATACCGTATACACACATATATAATTCTAGAACTCTGAATAATCAATTCCATGAGATTTATATGAGCAGAATAGACATTTCCCAACTCTAGACTACACAAACAATGTTCGTGAGAGATTTATTTATCTTCTAATATTAAGAAAATCGACACATTCTAAAATCTATAGTATTCGCCACACATTTTATATTTACATCTACTTTCTACTAAACGGTATTTTACAGAACCGTTTTCTTTGCAATCTGAATCTGTATCTATATGCTTTTTATTGCATTTTTATTCATTTTTTTTTTACCTTTTTTAACGTAAATTAACTATGCAAATTACTCGCAACATGTAACGGAATCTTTTTCATAAGGCAAATATTTTGTAAAGAAGAGTAATACCATACCATTGTTTCATTTATTGCAAATGTATTGCAATGAATATTAATTATTATTTTTTAAATATAATGCTATACAAAGGTTTATTTAACATCACTCATGCTTTTTTTATCCTTGGGCATGGTTCCTTTTGACTTACTCGCTAAACTAGTTGATTTTGCACTCGTCGAAGATTTTACATTTGGTGTTGCTGTTATCGAACTGGGAGAGACTTTGGCACTCGACTGCAATTTTGTATCTGAAGTGCTTGATTGAATTACCGGAGGTACGGTTTCTGATTTGGCACTTTTTGATGCAATAACAGTCTCTTGGTTAGTCTTTGCTGTTTTTGTTGCAGGTATAGAGCTCGTCGTAGAGACAGTTGTTTCTGAAGTTCCTACTTTTGGGTTGGAGGTTACCTGCGGTTTACATGACTTGTCTAATGAACTGGATATGATATTCTGGGACTCTGAAATTGGTCGCGATGTTAAAGAAGTTACAGGAGTTTGCTTATTGGCAGCTCCAGTTTTCTGGGTTTGCGTTGCTTCACCTGCTATAGATCCGTTGGCACTTTTGACTATTGATTTTGGCACACTTGTAACATTTGCTTTTTGTATTTTGCTTTGATTAATGGTGGGTGATTTTTCTATTACAGATTTACTCCCATGTGTTAATGTAGATTTTTTTTCCGTAAAAGTTTCTGATTTAGAGACTATATTCGGTTGCATTACTTTAGTATCAGTACTAGATTTTTTAATATTTGTGTCATCTTTGTCAGCAGAGGATTTGTTAGAATTTTTTATGGTGTTTGTATTCGATGCAGTTGTGGTAGGGGTTATATTTTTGGAATCTGCATCAATACTTGCTTGAGGAGGAAATTGCGGTTGAGACGTAGAAGCCACATTATCACTAATGTCTCTACTAAGAGGAGCTGCAGAAACTTTTTTCCCATGCGTATCAGATTCGGTAATATCTTCGACGACAGTATTTTTTTGGCGCTGTAAAAACTTATTGTTTCCACTGCCAACACTAATAGTTTTATGACTATCCTCCTTATTAACCATTTCTTTAAGAGGTTTCGAGGTAGACGGATGTGATACAGATGTTACTGTCTTTTTCAAATTTAAAGTGCGTTCATTATCTATACTTTGCTTTAAATCCGCCTTTTTCTCGGGCATATTGACATTTTCTACAGTTTTCTCTGCACTTTTCTTTGAACTCTGCGGCTCTGTCGTTGGTTTCTCATATTTTTCTGCTTTTGACTTTAACTGCTCAGAGGTTGCTATTTTAGAAGGTTTTTCAATTTCATTCTTCCCAGGTGTAGAACTTAAAGTCACGCTAATATCTTTAGTATCATATGACTTTTTTAAGACTCTTGATTCAGACTCTATCGACGGAATTGTCGGTCGACTATCTAATGAATCAGTTAATTTACTAAACATGTTTTGATTGCTACATTTTTTGGGATCAGACTTACCTATTCCTGACATAGATGACTGCGAAGTGTCAATATGTTGTTCACTTGCAATTTGTGATGTACCTGGTATTATGACATTACTGCTTGTAATGGGGATAGTAGCTGCAGGCTGGCCAGAATGGGTAATTACTCCTGCTTTTATAATATTTCCTTCAATTGTTGATAAAATTGGAACTGTAGTTACCTGAACTGGTTCCATATTTTTTGTTTTGCTGTCTGTATGTATTCTAGCTGTGGTAAAAATTAAAGGAGTTGGACTGTAACCCGTAGATTTACTTGCGTTTATTTCTACAAGTACAGGACTTTTAACAGGAATCATCATTTTTGAACCATCATGTCCACCAAATACGTTAGTATTCATATGATTATGAAGCGGTCCTGGTATCAGTGAACTTGTTTTTGGAGGTCCCATTGGTGAAACAACTTTACTTTTGCTAGACGACACGCTGCTTTTACCAGACGACTTGTCGGAATAAATGTGGCTTTCCCTATCACTCACCGAGTCAACCTTTGATTTTGAGAGTAAAAATGTACCACTTCGATTAGCACTTTCAATTTTTTCCATTTGCAATAATGGTTCATTAACAGTATCGTCCGATTCATGACTAAAGTTTTGAACTTTCTTCTTAATAGAATTTCTTTTTGTCTTTATAAGCCCAACTCCGCTCTTTTTAAATTCATTATCGAATCCACTAGTAATAGATGTACTATCACCGCCGTCTTGAGACGTCTGTAAGGAATGTAGAATGTATAATATATTTTGTATATCCTAGTTTTTTACGAATTATTTGTAATTATATACTTTTATTAAATTAAAATATAGCTATCATATCGTATCTTAAATAAGCTACATAATAAAATTAAATATTCTACACGTTGGTAGAAATTTTACATGGGACTGGATTGTTACCGCCCTCACTAATTATGCTGTCAAATAGTAGTGTAACATATAATATTACTGTGTTTTGGTGTTGTCATATATTAGGCGACACAACCAAAATAAACGTCCGATCCACTAACGACACTTCTTTACGAGCGGCGTAGCATCTGTGAACTTGATTACATGAGATTTAAGAAAAAAAGAGTAGAACGACTTCAAACTGATCCATTGTCCTTTTTGAGGTCAATCACAGCTGCGTTATTCCTGAGGGCTAAAGTGGTCGTCGCATGTATCTTGTGTGTACCTACACTGTTATATCACCCTTCAAACTAAAATTCAATTCGTAAAAAATGCTTCACAATAGACATAGGTGTGGTAGTGTTCCTCACCTGGTCGAATCTAGAAAGGTTCTTTTACTTCTAAACTTACCACCAGGTGAACGGCAAACTCGTGTGCTACTTAATAACATAAAATGAAGCAATTTGAAAGAGCGTACCTTCCGCATGGCAATCAGCGGATGGGCGTGCGGTGGTCAAGCGCCGCGCTCACGGAGCACCGGGCGGCCGTGCAGCAGCAGCACGGGCGGCGACAGCTCGGGCTCGCTGCACAGCGTGGCGCACACGCCGCTCGAGCTCGCCGGGCCCCACTCGTCCGTCGGCCGTGAGAGCACGCGCGCTTTCTGTAAATGGTAAATAGTAATACGGGTTGAGATTATGCTCGGAGTCACGTTTCACAGATCAACTCATCACCGTCTATGTCACGCACATATACCGTTCTACCAAAAACAAAAACTACAAGCGCTTTGTGTAATACATTTTTTGGATACTTTTACCTTGCACACAAAATTTCGCTATTATTACTACCCTTATTTATATAAAATAAAAGGATAAGTGAGTGACAGCCACATCAGAGGCCAGTCTAAATTACTGGACCTGGGACCTAGAAAATTTGCATGCGGATTCCTTTTAACGCTGTAGTTGAGCACTAAGGAAGGATTTGAGGAAATACGAACCCTAAGTGGTCAAAATGGAAATGAAAGTTTGTATGTTACAAGCAAGTGCTCGTAATCAATAAATGTTTTTCCACTGGCATTACTTTTATTGAATTTTGTTCAAAAGAAACCTAAAATGTCTCTGACAAAATATTAAAATTAAAATTACGTGAATACCATTTCCTTGGACAAAATAAACAAAAATTGGAATATTTTTTCTATGGAAATTGTCAGTATCAATTATAAATTCCAACCTCCATTATGGTAAGATCATCGGGTCCACTGCAAATCTGATCGACAGCCATCATTACCACGATAACCACTGGGATGACTCCAAGGCTCCATCCGATTCCATCCGCCCACAACGGGTAAACGTAGTGTCCATACGAGGCAGGCTTATACTCAATCCAGTTGAAAACGAGAATGAACTGAAATGATATTAATATACAAATTTATGAAGTAATGTTTATCACATTATTTCCTGGCTTAACTCATAATTCAGGCCTAAAATATATAACGAGTAAGAGATGTCACACGCCTCGTCAAAATTTTACACTACATACACTTAGTTCCCTTGGCCGTATTTCATTTACTTATACTTCCTAACCTCCTCTTCTTTCACTACTACAGTTCACTCTCAAAAAATAGTAACTTTGTATTATTACGTTATTTTTCATGGCTCAAATCTTTCCACATCACATTTTATTATAACCGGAACGTTGATTTAGCTGTTGCAACTGAAGTTACTCGCAACGTGATATTGACATTAATGTGACACTTGTTACATACAAATTATAAATAAAATATAAAATAAATTTTATTTCAATACGTTATTTCTTTTTAATCGAAAAAAAAGTTCATCGTTAATTGTATTATACTAACCACTAAAGCCGCTGGTGTGATGACTCGCCACATGGCACTCCAGAAGATAACCCAGAGTCTTGACTGGCGACCGATCATGTGCTGGATATCATGGCAGAACTTTTCAGCACCATAGATCCACGCAATCAGTATGCATTCACTGATTGCGATTATCAATACTGACCAGTTTGCTGCGTATTTATCCATCAATTGAAGCCAGTACATACCACTCTGAAAGCGATTTTATGATAGTTTTGCTGTTATTAATGTACTTTAAAACCATACAAAATATCCATATGTGAACAATACTTACATTGGTCGTGAAAATAAGCCCGCCAAGGTATCCGAATATAGCAACTGTAAACACAACCCAGCCTTTCTTTTGGCGGAAATTTGGAAATCTGTCAAGTATAGCCGTAGTTACCGTTTCCATGAGCGCAAACTGAAACAAAATATTAGTTATCAATAAACATTCACTTTGTAAGTAAATAAATGAATAAAATTTGTATATTACCTGTGAATCAAGCCCGAGGGTCAGCAACATTAGAAAGAATAGTATAGACCACAGTGGCGCAATAGGCAATCTTGTAACCACCTCTGGATATACGATGAACGCTAACCCGGCACCCTGGTCTACTACACGGTCAACTCCCACCTGCAATTCATGGGCTAGAAACCCTATGACTGAAAAGATAACTAGCCCCGCGAAGAAGGATGTCGCAATGTTGGATACAGCAACTATCAACGAATCTCTGTAAATAAAATTGTTTTATATTATTTTCTTATTATTACAAATCAGTTTCATTTTTACATATCAAGCAACTGGAAATAAATTTCTATACTAACATGTAACAATTGTTGGTAAACTTATTGTAGGAGGAAAGCGTAATGAGGCCACCCCAAGCGGGACTTAACGCGAAGAAAATTTGCACTGCAGCATCACCCCACACCTGAAATAGACATTAATATTATCCTTATTATTGTTACGAAGACTAGCTCGTAATATGATATTGGGTTTATTATGCGTGTTAGTTGTCAGTATATAGGGTATACAATACAATAATATGAATTACAATGATGAATCTAGATACAATTTCGGCGCAAGTCTTTAACAAGTAATTCGAAAAAAATAAAATACCTGAGCGTTTTTAAGTTGACTGAAGTCAGGTGTTAAATAAAATAGAATTCCAGTGGATGCTCCTGGCAAAGTAACTCCACGGAAGAAAAGTATCACCAGCACGACGTACGGGAACAGAGCCGTGAAGTAAACCACCTGTACATATTGAACAATGGAATTATTAAGTTAAATGTAAACATTTCCAATGTCTCATAAATAAAGGACTGTTTGTAATTCATGTGCCATTTAAATTCTGTCAAACTAACAGAATTTAAAAATTCACGGTGGTAGAATCTGTCCAGATTCGCACGGGTGAATACTACCACTTTGCCTATATTTCCTGTGGTGCATCTCTTATGAGTTGTGTTTCACCTTGAATGTTGTGGCAGCCGACTTGTACAGGATACTTAGGGCAATCTCAGCTCTCAGGAGTAGCAACGCAATTGTTACTGACTTCGAACAGAACTATGGGTCTGTTTAAAATTGATTACTGTTGCTATGGGCAGCGGTGGTTATTTAACATCAGGTGCTACTCCAATTTCCATTAAAAAAATGATAAACCACTTTTGGCGGCGTCTTCATAGCAATGTTTTCACCGATTAAAGCATCAAGCTCATAAATACAAATTTTAACAGAGTAAATATAATTGTTGAAAGAGATTATAAATTTGTACAAGGTAATGACTTTGTTACCCACCTTTCCTGAAGATTGAACCCCTTTGAAAAGGCAGAGGAAAACGATGAGCCAAGCGACAAATAGACAGAGAGCCATACCCCACCGAATCTGGCCAGTGTCTTCAATGCCAGATGATAGCCCCAAGACTTGGTTACTGTAAAGTAAATAATTGTAATTTTTCATTATACCTACTAATCTTCTTCATATATAAAAATCACGTGTCACGATGTTCGTCCACGTTAATCTCTGAAATCACTGAAACGACTTTAATAAAATTTTGTACATGTGTCTTGCTTGGTACAACTTAAGATATTGGTGGTTTTCCAGGTATTTAAATAAGGGTCCGCCTTTTTTTAAATTGCAAGTTAAAAATTATAAGACAAGGATAAGTAGTTAGACCCTGTAGGTGGCGCTGTTGTCCAGGTTGGCATACTATTTTTCTTTATTTTTCAGTTATCCAGACTAAGCCACAGCAATGTGTGGCCGGGTACCTAGTTATAATTATTTATATATACCGATTTCAAAGGTACTGATGCAAATCATCCAAATCAATTAACATAAGAGCCACTGTGAAATATTTTTAAATCTTTGTTTCAGTAGTTTCTTAAAAGCCTCTTCTGGATGTTGATATTTGGACGATTGCCAGGTTTAAACATTCATTCAAATAACTAGCACTTATCGTAGTGATACCGCCCAAACGGGAGCAATACTTACGTGAAGTACTCTTCAGCGGGAGGCTTTCTGACCGCCACCTCGGCGAGTGCCGTTATGTTATAAAGATTGGCGTATGTTTGATTGAAGCATTGTCTCAAATAATATGTACCATTTTGTACCTCACACTTATTTGCTTCTTCGTATGAGTAACAGTCTACAAATAGAATATTTGTTTTAGATACATATACCTTTAACATCATATTTTATCTCTATATGCACATGATGAATTTATATTTTCCGGAGAGTTTTATTTAAATTCGATTTAAAATATTAGTTAAAATAAAACTTCGTATATGCCATAACCGTTTTTTTATATAAAGCAACTTGTCACATGTGCTACATATTTTATGTTATTTAATTCAATACTTATAACAATACCAACAAGTGCTAGTTAACTATTGAGTATTGATCACTTACGTTGTGTGCTCCAGTCAGCGTCGCAATTTTGCCACGGTAGTTGATAAAATATACTCATGAAGGACACGACCATGTAGTATATAGTCCAGGCAATAATGAGATTGTAGTATAACATAACGATACTGGACACAATGACCATCCCATAACCCAATCCGCGAAATAAGGGGCAAAATTTGTTGTAAACTGCGACAGGTCCGAGGGCAGCGTACTGGCCGAAAGATAATTCCATAAACATGAGTGGAAGGCCGGCTATTATGAGCATCACCGTAAACGGTATCAGAAATGCACCTGAAAATTAAACATAATGTTTAACACTGTCTTTTATCTTTTTTTTTTTTTTTTTTTTTTTTTGAAATTAAGAGCACAAAACGG
>DWIE01000455.1:0-15179 GCA_018248235.1 Choaspes benjaminii | reverse complement strand
CATGAGTTGTGATTCAGCTTGAAGGATGTGGGAACTGGTACACGCAGGATACATGTGACGAACATCTTAGCCCGAGGAGTAGCAACGCAGCTTTTTTTATGTTATGAAGTAACATACGGGCTCACAGTCTACCTGCTGGTAAGTAGCTACTGCAGCCCATGACCTGCTACTCTTGAGGACATAGATGGATCACCTCGTGTTCTGTATATGCTGTAGTGCGAACACTACTGGTTCACAGAACAAATAGGTGTGACGGTGGTACCAACACAGTCGAACATATTCATGTTCTACTACCCGTAAACATCCGCCCGTTGTGACAAATCTCGTACCGATCGAAATAACTATTTGAAGCCGGTTACAAGTGCCATGGGCTGGAGTGGTCATTAAACAATAAGTTAAATGCATATTTACTAGTCTCATTTCCATAAACAAATATGGGTACTCTAGTGATTCTGTGCGAGCTAGCTCAAAAGCACGATGTAGAATTCGTAGAGTCACGAAATATTGACCGTACATTCAGCGTTCATGAGCAACTTGTTTTACTAGCTCATCCCTGACTAACCGCAGCTTCGTACCGGCAAACTTCTCAATTCGCTCTAAACTAAAATTAATCAACTCCCAGCCACCACATATGGCGACTCAGCAAACATTTCTCTTTTCGTATTTCACGTATATGGAAGTTTAGTTTAGGAAGTATTCTGAAAAGGAAGTAGGTATATTTATCTTCTATCTATATCTTATATATGTAAAAGGATAACTGACTGACATATCTACGCACAGATCACACTATAGTGGCTAGGAACGTGAAAAATTGCATACGAATTCCTTTCACAGTGTAAATGAGCACAGAAGAAGGATTTTTGGAAATTCAATGACAGTTCGAATAAAGCTTATATTTCCGTGGGCAATGCGTTCGTATGCATATGTAAACTATGTAATACGATAAACAACTCTTATAAGGCGTTATTAAGAAGGAAAAGAGACGAAAGTAACGCGTTGACAATAGGTATGCTTATAATACCTCACCTTTTAATTCTTTCTTCAGGTAGTACAAGACTTAACATCAGACAACGTTCAACTTATTAAAATTTCTTTATAAAATATCTGAAACCCCAGTTCACTTCAAATGTAAATAATGACTAAGATATGTACTATTATTTTTTATGGAGACTACAGTAGCAAACGGGCATGCAGTTCACCTGATGTTAAGTGACAACTGCAGCCCCTGACAACCGTAACCGAATCAATACTGACCTAACGATCTTTTATAAGTCGGTTACAAGTGCGTTGCTACTCTAAGATGGTCGCCTCATGTATCAGGTGCGTGCCGGAATATTCAGACAGTTTTATTCGTCGGGAATGAAATCATCAATGTTTTATGATATCTTTACAGTTTTGTGAAACTAAGTTTGAACCAAATGACTTGCACTTCTTTCAACTACCATAGTATGTTGCTGTCCAACCTCAGGAAACAATGTTGTCTAAAGTTTATGCTCCGCAAACTACGCTGCAGGTCGCAACGCACAGACGCAGTGTTCCGAAATATTCTATACATTGTTTGAGAATGACAGCTACTTCGTACAGTCCATTCTAATTTGCAAACAAATAACATAAGTTTTTGAATAGATTGATATACTCCACCTTCTTAATATAGAATACATCAGACTATGCTTAACAACATTCTTAATAGAAATTGTAACCATTCGTGCCAGAAATGTATTATCCAATTTCAATATACTGGTGTAGTGTTTTTGGTATGAAAACTCTGTTTAACAAGTAGAAATACTTAAATATCGCAAAAAAAGTTTAACTTTTTAGACAGTCCCAGGCTCACCTTAGATGATTAATATCCAGCGATTTGTAACAAGAGCGTATTGCTCTTAAAAAATGCCTAAAGAAAAATAATGACAACCGTACTTTATCATCTTAAATATTGTATCTTACGCTAAATATAAAGTCCTCTTACTTTGTCATTGAACTTTTTCTAAAATAATAAAACGAAAAAAAATCACGCCTGTATTTATCCGAAGGTGTAGGCAGAGGTGAACATCACCCACGTTTCGCTAATTATTTAGTAAGTTAATGTAATAGGTGGCGAACGTATTACTTTTTGAGATTTTTCTAGTTAGAAAACCTCAATAGCACTTTGCCCGACCCATCGAACCCAGGACCCCGCGCTCGGCCATTGCGCTTGCGACCACTGAGCTAACGACGCAGTTTGTACATAACAAGCCCTTACCCCGCGGCTTCGCTCGCATCATACAAACTTTCATTCCCCCTTCTTTCCCCCCTTTATGAAAATCCTTTCTTAGTGCCTTCCTACACTATAAAAAGAATCGGTATGCAAATTTTCAAGGTATTATAGGTATACTCGTATAGTTTGGGCTGTGTGTTGATAAGCCAGTCAGTCAGTTATCCCTCTACTTATATATTTAGATGAAACGATATACAAATATAAATTATATTTGCAAATAGTATCATAACCGAAGATATAACGGCAGCAGTCGATAATAAATAATAAAGAGAACATGCAAACGTATAGCGTAAAAATCTTTATTAACCGCTTGAGTTGTTGTCGGTAACATTTCTCTAACGAAATGACCACTTCCTATCCCCTCCGTACAAAAAATCCCGCCTAAATCTAATCACTGTGATGAATGCCAAAAGCGGCACGTCATCGGCGTCTGTCATTGAATTATGATTAATAGTTCGGAAGTGAATGCGGAGATACATCACGGGGAATTGGATGCCAGCCAGCTCCAGAATAATGCCCGACGAAGAATATGCTTGGAGGACACAATAATGCGGACGTCTTCAAGCAAACACCACACGAGTAAGAAATGTAATACATACGTGACTGTATTCGTGAAACACGGATCATGTATCAAGCCATTCTCAGCTTTCTTACCTCAATACGATTGCCTGTTAAGTCAATCTTTCGGATTTATTTAAGGACATTTCTAAACAATCGACGTAATACCAGTTGCATTAGTAAACTAAAATCGATTAAACAAATATATATATAGGTAAATTTAATAACTTGACGACTTCCGTGGCGCGGACGGTGTTGAGCCGCTTTGCGAACGTGAGGTCGTAGGTTTGAATTTTTCAAATTTGTTTCGTGTCTGGAGTACCCTAACGGGTGGTAGAACATAAATGTATTCGACTGGGTCGGTACCGCCGTCACACCTATTTGTGCACAAACAGCAGTGTTCGCACTACTTGTGTTTCGCTGCAAGGGTGTGATAGCCAGCATACGCAAAACACGAGGCGTTCGGTCTATGTCCTCAAGAGTAGCACTGCAACTGTGATTCCATATGTCATGGGTTGCAGCAGCAGGCACACTGCAAGCCCGTGTGCTACTTCTTATCATAAAAAAATTAAATTATAAAAACATGCAGAGCTGATTTTCTAATGAGCTCGAACCCGTCTTTGGGACAATTAAGGTTATTATCTACAAAGTAGCGCCAAGACAATCAAATTACGTTCCAATTAAGACAGTACAGTCGCCGCTAAATGTAATTCCGGGGCTTAACGTGGTTTAGATCGCACACGAGGCGACATCCCCGGTTCGCTTTAAGTATAAGATTAACGAGGAACTGTCCGGACTGTCCGTTGCCATTTCGTACCGTATCACACTTGGGAACTGTAAAGTTCCCTTGCGCATTATGCTCAGTATTCATTAAAACTTAATCACTTGAAGTGCACTTGCTATAATGTGAGAATAATGTACGGACATTTTGATTCTACTAAAGCAACTATGAATCAAATAGTACAAAATCACTACGTTACACTAATATTATTCTATTGGCCTATCTATTAATATTGCTTTCTAATTACTTAAGTAAAGGTTCACCCAGGTGAGTTTCATCCAGCACCCCTATTTCTGCTGTGAGACTACTTGCGAGTTGTGTTTCAGTTTCAAGGATGTGGGTGCCAGCGCTCACGGGATTCTTGAAGCCCCATTAGCCCTCACGGGTAAAAACACAGCTGTGATCGTTCTCGAGCGAAGAATAGATTAGTTTGAGCTAGTTATGAATGTCATGGGCTGCAGTGATCAGTAAATACCAAGTGCGTCCAGGCCCACTGTATGTTTGTGATTACACTTCACAGCGACACATATTTCTGTTATAAATGAGGGACCTTGTGTATTTTGTTTCAGTTTGAAAAGTGTAAGTCGGTATCCAGAATGAGTGAACCAACTAACATAGCTCTTGAGGACGGACTTCATATGCTGCAATGACCACTTAACACCATTACTTTATAAAATATAATAATAAGAAAAGGATTTGTAAATATTTAAATTTGTTTTACTTGATATATTAATAAAGTGTGTTAAAATTAATAAAATTACACAAACAATTATATTGATGGAATTTGGCCGAATACTATAAAGCCACGGCTGCAATAGATTAAACAAAAAAATTACGTATGTCAGAATGACAGCAAATCAGATTTTCAGAATAATTATTTTGTCAAAATATAAGAAAGATCGTAGTGCGTAAAATGATTCGAAATCTATAACTGAAATAACATAAAATGGCTTTAAAATTTAAGCATTGCCAAATAGTAGGGTCTCTGTTCAATAAATCGGGGGTTCGCAATTATTGCGAACGCAAGTCTATTTATGAACGTGAAGAAGCTGGGCCGCAAACTCGCAAAGTACATGGAAAAGACTACCCTGAGTGGAGGAAACCATGGATTAAACGTGAGGGGGAGTTCACCAGCAAGCTGTCACTTTTCGTTGAAAAAAGCCCGAACATGAATGTGTTAAACACAATGCAGCATCTGCCAAACCTGTCGTTCCAAGATGTCAAGGATTGGTGGGCCCAAATGAAAGTGGTTCAACAGATACAAAATCAGAAATTCTTACCAGAACGAGTGGCTAGCTTAGGATCCAACTTAGCAGCGGTTCATTTTTTCGCATATCGTCAAGCAACCATCAGGTTAAAAAATGCACAACAATGGATTGTAGGTGACCTTGAAGTACTTGAAAAACTACCTGATAATTTTGTGGAAGGTTACTTTGTGGAAGCCATTGATTGTACGAACTTTCATCACGGTGGCATCAGATATGAAGGACTACAAAATCTACAGGGTCTTCATTTCCTCAAGTGGCTGTCTCTAAAAAATAACAAACACATTGATGTCTGGTGTCTTGATCGAATAGCAGGTCAGAATGGCAAGACCCTGGAGTTCCTCAACATAAATGGTTGTAACTTATGTGTTGGTGGAGTATTTGCCCTTGCTAAGATGCCAGCTTTGAAATATCTAGTCATCACAGACCCTGGAGACAATGTAGAGTTACAAGCTGCACTGTCCATGTTGGAGCAGCAAATGCCTGGGTTATTGATAAAAATTGAAGAACCGGAAAGCAATGTACATAGTTGATTCAATGACAGATGTAATATAGGTAGTTAATATTATGTTGAGTTTCATTTAACCTACAATTAATCATACAGCAAGATATTTATTTTCTTAATTAGCACACCAGTCATGCGTTGCAGATGTCATGGTTTGCGGTAGTCACTTACCATCAGGAGTGCATGGAATATAATTTTTTTTAAATATACAACTGTATTCACCCCAAGACAGAGCTGAACACTATCCACATTTTGCTAATTCTTTTGGGTCTTATACAGATGGAGCACCTATTGTTGTTTACCAGGTACTTTTCCAAACTACTGAGATTTTACCAGTTAGATGTACCAGAACTTGGGAAGCAAGCAGCCTTGCTTCGAAATACTGAACCAAGATGGCAGTAATCATTTTAAATTGTACTTAAATATTTTAGGAGGAAATTGAAATAAAAAACATCAATGTTTTCGAGGTTTTTATGATGTAACATAAGTTCGTACAATGGTCCAATATGCTTGAACAATCTGTCCATATTGCTATGGGTTGGTCGCCTAGTACTTGCACACAGTGAATTTGTCTCGGGTTCAGATTACAATGTCTAAGTTATGGTGCTATTCATTTATTGGTCCATAAGTTGGATTCATAAACATTAAAAAAACATGCTTATGTTATAAAGGTGATAACTGTTTCAAATATTTTCTTTTGAATTATTTTGTCTAATTCAATCTAGTATACATAAAATTGAACACTTAAATCTAAATAAACCTTCTAAACATATTTACATGTACGCCATTTTGACTAAACAATTAGACTAATGCCTTATTTAGAAGAAATAAATAACGAATATGAAATGCTTCATTTAAAATGTCCTTTTGAAATAATTGCTAATATTTCTTAAAATATAACATTAAACTTGTTATACGCAACAAAGTTAATTCAGTCTAAAGAAACTGCTTATTACATCGTTTATTGACCGACAAAGCCTAGAGTGGAATTGCGCGTGTATGATTGTTTTAGATCTTGCAATAATAATAAAATAACAGTTGCACTAAGATCTGCAAGTCAATAAGGCACTAGTAATATGCAGCATAAGTTTTCATATTTGTTATTACACTAATACACTAAAGACATTCACTCCAACTCAACATGTCTGCCATAACACTTCAACATGAGGCAAACTCAAAGAAATGGACAATAGCAAAGCAAATTGAAACATTACTACAAACCATAGGAAGCATAATAATTAATTAAATCTGTTAATTTTCCAATTACAGAAATGTTGCAACCAAACATACATTAAAATTAAAAAATAAGTGCATGAATTGTTAATTTTAAAAATTTAGTTTGTGATCATTAAAAGTGAATTGCATACAGATATTTTTTAACTAGACTGCGGTTGCGATTGCACAAAACATTTTAAAATAATTTTATCAACTGAAAAACGAATAGACTCTGTATGCTGGACTTTGTCCACAATTATCTAACTAAACAAATCACTTTAATTGCTTGATTTATAGAAAAGATCTACCAAGTGAATTTAAATACTATTTAAAATTGTAATTACTTTTATAGATTAATTTTAAACATCTCTAATATGTATAAAGGTGCATTAGTAAATAATATGTTTATGAGTGTATAAGGAAAGGAGGTCTACAGTACGATATTATAATATAATGGATATTTTGATTATAAAACAGTAACATTGTTATTATTACAAACAGCATCAAATAACAATTTGGATTGGTATCAAAGAAACATTCATAAAAATCTGCTCACACAACACTTAACAATTCAAATTAATATTTATAGCATGATTCAAGAATATAAGGCGAAGCTCCCGAGAGCTTGTAAAGAAAATCGTATATATGTGGTAAAAAGACTTCTACAAATAACGTAAATATAACAATAGTTATATGATCGAATGTTTCGAATCGAACTAGCGCAGTCTATTTCACTCGCACCAATAGGGGGGGAAGTGACAGCGATCGAATGTATATAAAAATTCGCAAAACGTGCTGTTAGTGCGTAAGTGCAATAATTCTAACTGGTAACAACGGGTCCATGGTCGGACAGCTAACGAATGATAACAACATGTAACCAATTAACTGCTAATACTCTGACATCGCATCATAAAAATTCAAACACTTTGAATATAAAAAATGATTTCAGTTGGTGGTTGTAAAGCTCGTTAGATTAAAAACGTCATTATAATATTCGTACAGTCGTATCGGCGTTTTGTGCACACGATTTAATTCTGCTAGAGTATTTATAAGGCCACTGTGTTTGGAAAACAAATACTCTTCACACCAAGAGCTGAGAATTGTCCTATAGACATTGGATAATCTTTCAAATTGCCACCACGCAACGATTGAAATGTATTAAAATGTCCTTATTAATCTAATTTAGAATTGAATTTTCATGAACGTGTACTCACGGCAAGGTATACGCTACATAACTATCACGGTATTTCAACAGTGCGAAAATATCTCTTACATTTATATATTTAATAAATTCTTTTCACTTCCTGACTCCTAAAGCAATTATCTAAACGCTATCAACGCCAAAGAGATCATTTAAAAATACAATTTTGATATATAAACATTTGTATTGGCCGAAAGATTCCAATTATAAATTATCATTTACTTTTTTTCCGTCTAAATAATTGTTAGCATTCTCTAAATAAAAACCCTAATTACTTTGAGAGCCGGGAACACTTACAACTAGTTGAAAATAAATCTAATATTTACAGTGAGATTGTTATTAATGTATAAATATTCCTTTATCTATCATTTGAGCTGACTGTAAACCGCTGTCGTTTATAATTCAAACGGCCATTGACACATCTACACGACTTACTCGTAGAAAAACGAATAATATATCGAGTCTACTAATATACTATTATTATGTTTTAAAATTTCTACTGCTTGTGTTACGTCTCGACACATTACACGATCAAACATGGCATCCGACAAAAATTAAAATCGCTCCACTTTACTTAAAAGTAAATCACTGTACATAATAAGATATTTAAATAAGTAGATATTCATTTAATAAAAATGAAATTTTTTTAAATGTGGAAGACCAACATCACAACATAAATAGAAAACGATACAAGTAATAAAGACTTAAACGATAATGAATATATAATATGTTTCGCACCAAAGTTTCATCATTCCATCTCTTATTAGTCTTAAGCTTACACTAGTCACACCACTCCTGGAACACATTCAGACATGTCAACATATAGGCTTTAAAATTATACGTGTCGCATTCTATGAAAGTTCTAGAACAACACCGGATTCCTTGATTTTGTTGGCTATTGACACTTTGGCCTGTAAATGCAATTGTTTTGATTCAAACCTATTGATTTTCAGATACAAAATATTGTGTTATATTAAAATATACATAGATGCTTAATTATTGTGCATAGTGCTATTTCCCTTTTGCGTCGATCACAATAAGAAAGTTTGTTATATACTAAAACATCCAATTGAAACATTTTCACTTGAACATTAAAAGTTTTCTACAAATTGTATGTCAAAAGCTGATCACATATTGTTAACGTGTGTATACCAATGATAACAATAATAAAACACCTGAGAAATAATACAAGCTTACACAAACCCAACAATAATGTACATACGAGTAAATGTATTGAGATCGTCCCCGTAACGAGTAAATATGTGCTATATTATATATTGAAACAATTAACAATGACGCGCTAGCTAAAACGATTATTCATGATTCTAATTGAATATTATATGGACTAATCCGAAAATACTGCCAGACAGTGGGAATGTGCATTTTTGGACGAAAGCAAATACATACAGTGAAGGCGAGAATCAATTAGTAGTAATTAGTACCAGTCATCAAGATCACCGATTAGACAATATTTATTCCAAGCTAGAATTACGAGTAATAACACTTAGGAAATGAAGTTAGTACTGCAGTTGTTATTACAAATATTTCTCTCAGCAATTATAGAAAATAACACTAATCAACTTACACATTAGTTCAAAAAATATAAATTAATATTATTCTATCATTCAACCACTGTCTGTATATGAAATTTATTAGTATGAAACTAAGAAATAGGCCTATTACATTCGTTCACGTTATTTCAACTACACTGGCAAACAATAGTTTCCAATTACATTAAAGCGATGCAATAACATTACAGTGACAACAGTATATTGAATTGTAATAAAATATGCGCCGCATATGAGATGGTAAGTATAATTAATGCATACAGAATCTGTATTTAAAGTTTTAATGATGATTTGGACAAACTATTGACGTTACATAATATGCCACACCTCACGCACGTCACCCTCTCGCTTACAATAATCATTTTTATTGATTTTTTGTTATTTTATCTTAAAATATTTTTGGTTAATAGATTTACAATATTATAACCAATTGTCACATAGATAGGTTTAATGTTAAGTTTAAATGCATCGTAGCATTTATAAAGTCCATCCATATAATAAGACAGTTTAACAAAGTTTTAAACTTTACAGTTATTCCTCTCCATTGCAGCTAAAACACGTTACCCGCAATTCACAACACTACATGTTCCTCTTGAACCTCACATCCCAACGACACAAATACTCCGAAACAATATTTCTGCGAAATAGTTTGATAGCACTGCTTCACATGCAATTCTAGCTGATATTGATCACTAAAAGATATTACACACCGGAAGAACTACAATGGTTTAATTGAAAAATAAACTGAGAGTACACTTTTAGTTGGTATGACATTTGCTCCAATTACATTTCTCAATCACAACCATGTTTCAAACTATATATCAACACATTTGCGAGACATATCATCAGGATATATCGCAAAACAACTTCTACTTGGCATCTTGCGGTATATAATCACTCTTAGTGGAGGGTTCAGCTCGGACGCAAGGTCATTTCGGTAACACTGATCGCCGCTACTGTCTCACAATAATGGAGATGGTGTATCCGCATTGCTAACTGGCCGTCGAGGTGGGCTGCAGCGCGGCTGACACGATCGGGGAGTTCACGTTTGTAGGTGTGTTAGGGGTGTTGACCTCAGGGTGTGGTGTTAGACTGGACTGCGCCATCAGTTTTTGTCGCACTTCTCGTATTTTTAGTTGCAAAGTTGTTTTTGTAGGAAATATATCCATGTGCGTCGCCTGGAAGTTGGTGGTGGCCTGCGTGGTGGGGAACATGCCGTGCTCCTGGAACAGCTTGAGCACGAGGTGGCGGCGCTGCTCCAGCACGCGGCGGTGGCCCGCCTCGCCGCGCGCGCCCGCCGCCGAGCTGGGCGTGGGCGGGGACGCGTCCTCCGCGCTCTCGCACACTGCACGCACGCACGCACTCACGTCATTAATTACTTCATTACACCACTATATGTTCTAAGTATATAGTATATTTTAAAAAACCCAATCGCCGCTCACTAGTCTCGTTAAAACTCAAAAACGGCTTACCTATTTGTGCATTTTTAGTTTTGTTGTATATATGTATGTAAATTGTATTATTTATAAGGAGATACATAGGTACTAAAAAATACCAGCTTATACTTTTAATGTTAAAAGTACTGAACGCCTTCCGTTTTTTAACAATTTAGTTTTTTATTCCACGCGAGCAAGTCGCACGCAATATTTATTTGTATTATAAAACGAAAACCCTTTCCACCGTGTTGATCTACCTTACCGTCATACAATCTAAAAGTACTCTACGGATTTCATAAAGTTATCGCCACTACAAGGAGTAATACGTTTAAAGTTAAGGCATATAATTCATTGTAATTGGAATTTTTATGTCAATTGGCAAAGGTATGACGATGATTGTTGAAGACGTCGGAAAAAAAAACATGGGAAGAAACTAGGCGACTCACTAAATACATTTATAAACTTGCTTTTGAATGATTAAAGGTAACCTTCCCTCAATAAGACAAATAAAACAAAACAAAAACCTGGCGTTACAAGTCGTGAGGTTCGTTGTTAACTATTGTATCTGTTGGAATAACTACGTGTCTATGATTCACATTTTTTATTATTTTTAAATACATAAGCAAGCAGTTAATTTCCATTTACATTGGTGTTTTTAATTCATACAAAACCAAGATGGTGTACTTTAAAAAATAAGAAAATAAATCCAACTCACCCCTGAAGCTGTCGATGTTAAAGTCTGGCCCGAAGAAGGTGTTGCCGACGAGTTTGGTGGTGGTGTGCGGCGTGCCATACGAGTGGGGGGTGGGCATGCCGTTCCCGTTCATCACCTCAGGCTCCATCTGCGGTGTCACCACCGTGGTTTCTTCCTCTGTTCATCAAATTAATTAATTAGGTTAAAAAAAGCATACTGGCATCTACAACAAAGATCAAAACCAAATATATTGCTACTTCTATGGACGGAATTTCTTCTCCTAGAATCTCGGCTATTGTATACTGGCTACGCTACGCATGCTCAATTCAAAAATGGAAAGCGGTCGCTACTGCTTCTTGGTACTCTGTATTACAGTGGTACCCACCCAAATTTACTAACATTTTACACTCTGTTTGTCTTAGTAAATATTGAAGAACTGTGATGTTCCTATTTCGTTATTATTTAGTGTCATTATATTTTTTTTAATTTTTACTACAGTCGAAATTATACCAATAGGCAAGTACTAGTCAAGTTTAAGCAACACAAGCGTGTACAGCACCCATGGCGAGCTTGTGCTTCTTCCGCAAGTACAGCTGCGGGCTGCGGGGGACCACCATGGCGCCCGGGCTGCACGCCTCCGGCTTGAACTGCGGCAGCGTGCTGAACTTCTGCTCGAAGTTCACCGTCTCCAGCACCCTGCAGTACAACATACTCTATATACATACAGCACGCATTTGATTCTATCGTCACACCGCTAGGAAACATAGTTCCATGAAAAGAGCGCGCGAATACATTTAATTAGAGTAATGCTAACAGGTATTTAACTAAATCTATATGTTTAAAAAGATAGTATTTTTTAAATGCGAATCACGCAATAACCGCTGAAAGTTTTGACATAAAATATTATATTCAGCGGGTTTCAGAGGTTTTTCGCTAAACATGGTCATTCATTTGATAATAAAAACTAAATCATTTTTTTATTTTTTATGCGAATTTATGAGATTTCAAAAGTACCTATTGCACTTATTGCTTCTACAAACAACTTTATTTATAAGGAGGGATTTTATAAATAAACCATAATAAGAAATAATCTTGAACCTATACTCACTTATCTCTGCCATCTTCATTGCCTTTTTTGAAGAGGCTCTTTTTGAGCGAGGGGCTGGGCAGGTTATCTAACATCTTGTGGTCAGGCGGATCAGAGGATGGGCCGTGCGGAGTAAGCCCATGTTGGTTGGGGCCATGTTGGTTGGAGCCATGTTGGTTGGGGCCATGTTGGTTGGGGCCATGTTGGTTGGGGCCATGTTGGTTAGGGCCATGTTGGTTGGGGCCATGTTGATTGGGGCCATGTTGATTGGAGCCGTGTATGTTAGGGCCGTGTTGGTTGGGGCCATGTTGATTGAGACCATGTTGATTGGACCCGTGTGAAGTAGGTCCGTGTGAAGGAGGCCCGTGTGAAGGGGGACCATGTGATGTGGGTCCATGTGAAGTAAGTACGTGCTGGGTTGGCGGCGAGCGGGGAGTCGCGGGTGCGCTGTCCGCTCGTGATACTGGGATATCGTTGCTACCCGTAGATCCTGTAGATGTACCTGCGTTTACATACTCCTTTTTTGATTCGTTCCTTACGAAAAAAATAACTTTGTTATGAGGAAATAAAAAATGACTAAATATTATGTCGCTGTAGAATCTAATAAAGGACGTTCATTTCACAAACCGGTTTACTAACAACTGAACTAGTGAAGACTTCTTAATAATCCTCTTCCTACGTTGTCAGAATGTACGATATTTAAATTTATAGTAATATTATAATTAATTTAAATTGAAGTGAGTCAAGGTCAAAACCTACCCTCACCAAATTCGTAAGTTATATAATGAAAACACATTAAATTATACAAAAATTGTTCAGTATAATTTTATAAAGTATAAAAGTAAATTCGTTAATAATCATGATTCTTGCAATAAAGTATTTGTACTTATTTATAAATCCGAGTACTTGTTTACATAAAATGCTTATTTTATTCTACAATCATTTCTTAAGAGTTATACGAAATATGCTCGTATAATATAATAACGTATGAGGGTACATTACCTCTGCTGAGGCGTTTCTGCAGCGGTGCCCGGCCGAGCTGCGCGGGCGTGGGCGCCAGCGGGAACGGCCGGGCTTCCTCCACGGGCGCTTCCCAATGCCTGTTGACACAGCCAACTATACATTAACATCGCGTTTCATCGCGCAATGTATGCTGAACAATTGTTCAAAGAACCAGTTCAAAACAATTGGTCGCGTGATTATTATGACAATGCACGGACAAAAACTTTTTAACTAATATATTTAACAGGATACAAAAATAATGTGCTATCACAGGAAATGGTTATTAAAGGCAACAATACAGAGAATACAAAAGTAATAATTCTGAAGATTATATAATATTATTAAATTGTAAATATATAATTGAATATCTACTTACGTTTGAGGTTTAGGTACAGAGTTGTGCATGTTATTGTTTTGTGAAACGATCACAGATTGTGCGCCCTGCACATTCTGGTTTGAATTGACATTCACATTTATTGTGGGAGTCGGTTTAGTTTCCACCTCAGTGCTATACGACGGCACATACAAACACCTTTGTACTTGTAAGTAGTGCATTTGCGAGTCGGAAGTGGCGGGGCTGTCGTTCGCCTGGCTCGCTTTTATAAACAGGTTGCCTGACGCGTCCATTGTTAGTGTTATAGGCCCACTCTCGGAGATGTTCCGCTTGACCAACGCGACACTCTTCAACAAGGCGTTGCCCAAGGCAGTGGACGTGGGCGTTTGGGACTGGCTCGGGGCAGCTATACCGCTGGAGATCACTTGCACGCCAGTAGACGTCGTGGGCGAGTTCATGATGGAGGCTATCGCGTTGTCTAACGCAACTTGGGTAGATATGTTCGGGTTGTTCAGCGAGATGCCTTGGACGCTGCTGCTGAGGCTGTGGGTGTTGGGCGTCGCCGGCTGCGAGATGTGCGTGTTGGATCCTTGGTTGGGTAAACACTTGTTCACTGTTGTGAACGCTGTCCACTGTCTCAGGTTCTCGCCAGTATCAGCGTGCGTGGATTTGAACGCACCGCCAGTGGGCTGGAACACCTTGGATCCGCCCGGGCTGGACGCCGTGATCCCACCCAGCAGGTTGTCTGATGAACCCGCTCTGACAATGTAAACCAAACTTAGTGTTAAATGTGTATCTCAATAACCCAATCCGCCACTAACAGATTGTTGCAAGTGATTTAAGTCAATGAAAGTTAGAGCTATTCTTTCAGTATTATCGCACCACTGTATATAAGAGAGTGAATTAATAAACATAACCAATGTATAATCATGTAAAATAATCAACATATTTAAATTGATGACTGCACTCTTTATACTTGAAAACATTTTCAGTACTCATTTTTAAATAAAATTACTTAATTATTACGTATTGCGTACAAAAGCAAACTGAATAGCTATTATAGAAACCCTATTTTATAATTTTAGAGTGTAACAATCAGACAGAAAGTAGGTAGTGTTTTTTTTTCTAATTGACTAAGTGCCTAGCCCTACTGGCTTTTACAGCGTCACCGATCTTTTTGTCGCGAGCAAAGTGCTCAGCTGGACGGAGGGTCTTGAAGGGGTGAAGTTAAATTGATAATATGCTAAGAAGCACGAAGAGGCACAATGTAGGGACAACG
>DWIE01000454.1:0-15195 GCA_018248235.1 Choaspes benjaminii | reverse complement strand
ACGTCAGCCGAATGCCTGTTTGCCCCCTTTATTCTATAAAAAAAAAAACATGTAAGTCAAATAATAATATAAGTTTTAAAAGATTTACATTATTATTTATTCCGACGTAGTCAGTGGATGTCTTGCTAAAATTAAATGTATATCTTATCTATTGGTATCATTTATCAGAGTCCATCGAAATCTTATCAATAAGGAACAGTTTGATTGTCGCGAGTACGAAGAAGTGCTTTGATCTTAAAGTTTTATCTAGAGATTAGGATTATGGATTAAAAACTATGATTTATTTCAACAACAAATGGTTTTATTGTTTACTGATTTTTCAGGCATTAGCCTAAGATTTAATTGCAAGGATATCAGATAGCACATGACTTATATATATTATAAATTTAAAATATTTTTTATATTTCTGTCGGTACCTATGTATTTTATTATACATGAAAATCTATTTTAACTTAATGATAAACTTGTGACAACGTAAGCATAATATGATGCAAAATCACTTTTAATAAATTACTTTACATCACAGGTGTTTAAAAGCCCACGAGCAATGACGGATAAATGTACTTACTTATTAACTGTTACAGTACGCACAGTATCTAAATATGTGTATAGTAGCACAATAAACTTAAGTATGGAGGATCAAAAGTACTTAAGACATTTTTGTGGGAATAACCTTTTTGTCAATTATTTAACATTTTAAGGAGTTTTTTAGATTATCTACGACTAGCCACCTTTCGCAAGCAACGTTAAAAACACTTACGTAAAAGACACACACACTCATAGATTGCGAAGTAAAACATTCATAATTAAAATTATGTTTGCCAAAAAGCTAGCAACCGAACGCCAAATTCATTGTATTATAATCAATTAGCCCCTGCAGAGACTTTCTAATATTGTACTTGAATCTGAAAAAATCTGAAAAAAAAAAATGAAATATCCATTCAAATATGGGGGGATTTATGGGGGATTTAAGACATTATTAAGTGAGTAATAAAATTATAAAAAAAATAAAAGTTTAGTAATAACAAACTTTTTATATATATATCATCTGATGTTCTTTAAGTTTGCTTAAGGTTTTATCATAATTATATGTACACGATTACACATAACGAAACCTGAACTGCTTCAGAAAATTTTGCCTTTATTTATGATTGCGGTTAAGTGGCAAAACTAGTCTCGTACAGGTATTCTCAAGGTCAAAATTTAATACTAATAAAAGACACGACATTTGAATCTGACATTTATTTATTCAATATAATTTTAATATTAGTCTTCCTCGTGAGTATTACTGAAGGTCATGGGGAGATTAAAGCAGACATTTACAAAAAGCTTTCTCATCGTAATATCGTATCCCATTAGTGGTCTCAGAGGGACAATAGAAAGATGTCAACACATGTGTCACCATCATGGCAGCAGGAATGTTTTCCTAAGGTGAATTTGGTGCGAAAATGTCATACGATGGTATATACAATAGTATCTAAGTAGTTGCTTCATATATTATGATTGCAAATTTAGCAGGACAAAGATATAACCAAGATGCTATCCGCGATATTGAGAACGAGCTTAGTCCTAGCAGACAGTGCTTCCCGTTCCTAGTTAATAAAATCTTTTTAGGGTAAAAATGTTAACTGGAGGGCAAGCTAACTTAAACTTAATCAGTCTATACGTTTAATAATTACATTATTCATGCTCGTATGCATATTGTCAGTAGAGGCTGATTAAATACTATTATATTTTAAATTATACTACCATATATTAAAGGTATTATGCTTCCTACAGCTGCAAATGTTTGTGTTACGAATGGATAGGTGAAAAATTGATTTTCGGGTAAGTAATTGTGTGTTTGGAGTACTACCTTATGCCAGAAAAAAGATTAACAAGGATCATTGAGAATATTAGATACGTAGGTATCATATATTAGAATAAGGAAGAATTGCAGGGAAATAATAACTTGACATCACAGTTTTATGCATAAGATTATATTTATAAAATAACTCTAAATAAAATCTAAACAAAACTTCAAGTTACATAGTCTGTTGGACAGAGCCTAAATAAAAATGCAAATAAACTAAATATAAAAATATACATCAATTGATATATAGTCTTAACTATTTCCTTCACACAGATCATGTGCGTAAAATAACAATCACTGAATATGTTTATATAACTACATATAATTATCACATAGAAAACATTATATTGCCGTAAATAATTAATATAACACGCATTAAAATGGATAAGTACATAAAGTTTATTATAATTATTTATAATATGTAAAACATATATCTCTCTTCGAAAAGGCAAAAAATTTTTTTTTAACAAATTAAAATCTAGTATGTTTCTGACATAATTGATTTAGTATTAGCAATTTTAATTACTGTTAATTTATATGTTTACAGAATTTCTTCTAGCAACTTTGTGTAAAAGTTTAATTCGTAATTATTTTATTGGTCTTTACTAAACTATAATTTTATTGTCTAGCAAACTAACTTAACAATTGGACTCAACCAATTGACAAATATATTATCATAATAATTATATAGTTCATGTGTTATCATTAGAGACTCATACATTATTATATACCCAAGCAAACAATTTTGAATGACTAGCTATACGCTCAGGAAAGTTTAAAGCATTTTTTGTTATGTTTACATGTAGGCAGGGTTTATAAATTTTATTTGTATTATTGAATTTTATGGAGAAACGAATCCAAATACACCGATAGCTAGGACACAACAAATTAACTGTAGTGCGACGAGATAACATGCTCAAATTTAAATAAAATGTATGTACCAGTATATGCTTGTGATAGATGAATTTGAGTAATCATTTGTTATCATAGGTGCCAAGTATCAAGCCAAGGCACTTATCATTTACATTTCCTCCTATTCAGGAATTAATGTTTATGATTCAAGTACAACAGCTATGTCCACCTCAAATGTAATTAAAAAATATATTTTAGGATTACTCGCTGAAAATCATTAAGAAACTTTATACATTTTTAAAATTGGTATGAAGTCTTACAAAATAATAAACATTTTAAAAAGTAGGTATACTAGTGGAACATCTACATGATTTTATAGCTAAGATAATTTTATACAGACCTTAATGTTTATTACTATATAAAAATATACCTAATTTAAAATCTCATTTTAAATGTGATGTTTGCAGTTACAAAACATACCTTAACTTTCGATTTATTTACAATTCAAACATACAGTGTTTCAACAATGCGGTTATTGTTAAATTTTGTAGTTGGTTTTAAAAATATCTAGGATTAGGTACATATCAATTGCATGCAATGTTATCGCAACTCATTGTAAACTATGTCCACAAAATCTAATAAAAGCTCGGATAAAATTTATGCATACAAAATTAATATTTAAAAAAAAAATGAAGTCCTTAAAGTATTAAAAAGAAGGCAGTTAAAGATCTTAAAACAAAAACTTTGTCATACACTCAGAGCGAAATTCAAGTGAAAGGATCGGCCTTGAAGTCCTAACTTAAACAATAGTTATTCTCTGTATCATATTTAGTTCGAATTGGAATGTTAAAAATAGTTTACGCGGAATGTCTGTTGATAATGTATGTAACTCAGGTTTATGCAGTGTTTTCTTGTGTTCTACTTTGCAACGCGAGTCGTGCTTCACTTTGTATCGCTGCTTTACTGTGAGTCTATGATAATATTGTCGGAAAAATACAAACAATGCACACCGTACATAATGTAACGATGACGTTTATAATATTCGCTTTCCGCTTTGAAAGCAGTAAACATTTTTTAAAACATAGGTAAAGTCTAAAAGCAAGTTATTCTATCATAAAAACGATTAACAATAATTATTAGGACTCGTTAAAATAATGTGATAATATAAATTGCTAATGAGGAAGAGAAAAACTTTAAATTCATTGTGATATCAATATCATGATTGTATGCCAATTTTGCAAGAAGTCACAATAATTATTCCACCGTGACAGACTTCGCGAGATTTCGCGGGCAATCGACGTTGCATCCGCGCAGCACAGCTATGTGATACGCTAGCAGCTGCATAGGAATTACTGTAAGAACTCCTTGTAAACAATCTACAGTTTTGGGAACTTCAAGAACACGAGAAGCGAGCCCGGTGGTTTCAGTATCACCTTCTTCGCAAACGACGATCGGACGACCCTGCCTAGCTGTAACTTGCTGGAGTGCATTCATACATTTCGTGTAAACAGGGTCACGCATCACGATCATCATAACTGGCATTGAATCATCGATGAGGGCGAGCGGGCCATGCTTCAGCTCTCCGGCCATAATTCCTTCACTGTGCATATAAGTCAATTCTTTTACTTTCAGAGCTCCTTCTAAGCAAGTGGCGAAATTATAACCACGCCCCATGATCAATAAAGATCTCTGCCGATAAAGATCTTCTGCTAACGCTTTGACCTTGTCATCTAAAGCTAGAACTTGACGAATCTTGATATCCAGTTCATGGAGACCAGCAATAATATCAGCTCGCCTTTTTTGCAGAGAAATTCGATCTTCACTAATCACCAATGCAAACATAACAAGGGAGACAAATTGGGAAGTGTAAGCTTTAGTAGAAGCAACACCAATTTCAGGACCGGCATTAATATGAACACCACAATGTGATTCACGACAGATAGAGCTGCCCACAGTGTTTGTTATGCCAACAATTAGGGCACCGTGACGTTTACAGTACCTAAGAGCCATGAGAGTATCTGCAGTCTCCCCTGATTGGGAGATGAAGAAACAAACATCATCTCTGAAAACAGGGGTGTTTCTATCCAGAAAATCTGATGCCAATTCCACCATAACAGGAAGTTCAGTCAACTCTTCTAACAATTGCCTTGTGGCAACAGCGCTATGGTAACTTGTGCCACAGCCAATTAACATCAGCCTTCTGCAGCGTTTAATTTCTGGAATATAATCTTTAATTCCTCCAAGAGTCACTGTGCCATCAGCGAAATTAAGTCGGCCTCTCATTGTGTTCACAATAGACTCTGACTGTTCAAAAATTTCCTTTTGCATAAAATATTCATAGTTGCCTTTCATGATCTGTTGCAATTCTAGCTTCAGTGTAAGTATTTCTCTCTGGTGTGGGTCAGAACTGTTTACAGACATACGATGAATACTAAGTACACCATCCTTTATGTGGGCAACATCATCATCTTCAAAGTAAAGCACTCTGTTAGTATGCTCAATAACAGCCGAAGCATCTGAAGCAAAGAAGTATTCAACATCTCTCTCCTCCTCGGGCTCAAAGTGGGCATGGCTGTTGACACGGGGGACAGTTGGCACAACGCCTCTGGTGGCCTTATTGTTTGTGTACATGATTGGTACATGGTCACTTGATAGACGGCGTCTTGTTTTTATACCCACGAGCAGGGGACTACCTCTCCTAGTAGCCACACACTCATTGGGGAAATATCTGGATTTAAAGCACAATGCAAAAGCTCCTTCAAGTTGTTGGATTACCTGTTCGACCAGCTCCTGGAAGTTATAATCCTTGTGCTGATTGTAGATATGGTGAATCAGCTTGGCAATCGCTTCAGTGTCAGTTTGGGACTCAAAGATGTATCCCTTGTTTTCTAGAAAAGTCTTAACTGCTTTGTAGTTGGTGATGATACCATTGTGGATGACAACGAAGGCATTGTCTTCTCCCGAACGCTGCGGATGGGAGTTGACCGAGCTCGGCTCGCCGTGAGTGGCCCAGCGGGTGTGAGCGATACCGCAGTGGGATTCTACGGATTCTTCGACTGCGAGTTCATTGCTGCGTTCTTGAAGCAACTCCTCGAGCGCGGCTACTTTACCGCGTTTTTTCACTACCGCTATATCTTTCTGATCGGCAGCATCAACGGCGACGCCCGCCGAGTCGTAGCCGCGGTATTCCAATCGTTTTAATCCATTTACGAGCAATTCCAATATATCCCGCCGGGTCTTAGGCGTAAGGTGATTGATATATGCAAAAATGCCACACATCGTTAAAGAAGTAGAACGTTTACGTAGACTCGAGTGCACGAAACCACAACCGACGAGTGACTGCGATCAACACAATATACAACTAATATTGAAGGCCTTTGTGTATAACTCCTTCCACTAGTTACTTTCACTTACGGCGAAGCACACGTCATCGTGTTTCGTTATCGTAGATACAGCTTGATGGTATCGTAAATATCAGCCGCCAACGAGGAAACCTGCCCCCCTCCAAACACATTAAAACTTAACTGTCAGAAACGGAGACTGACAGATATGTCAAAATAGTGGAATTCAACGTCAACAAATTGTCAAATTGACATTTCTGTAAACATTTTGCGGCTTCAGCTTTATATTGTTATAAGCCTATTGTTATTGATTATTTAGTTTTTTAATGTCGATGTTTATATATATTTAGTTCTGTTATTGATCAATACACACACATATGGCCATTACTGTTTAATATTAGTTTATTAAGTGGTATGTATACTAGATTATAATAGTAGTTTTTTTTATATATATTATATAGGAGGTAAACAGACAGACGGCACACCTGACTTTAAGTGATTACCGTCTCAATGAACATTCCGTAGTTTTTCAAATTCAAAATTGCAAGTTCACGGGCGAAAGCTCAGTGCAAAATGAATACAAGTCAATAGTAATTTCTAACCAATATTACGCCAATACTTAGAACATTAAAATTGCAAAACCAAACCAAATGTCTCAATAAGCTAAGACAGAGCTACAAAGACACCTACAAAGGTAGACCGCGTATGCTCTGACCCTCCTAACCCTCCCGCCTCACTCCAATTTACTTGAATTGTTCCCCCCCAACATGAGAGTGCAATAGCTAAAGCAAAAAGGCCCCCTACTCCCCCCACCCCCCACCCCAAGTTATCGATGTGTACAGGTTGTCCGGGCTAGATTTATATAATCATACATACATTTCATTATGATAGTAGAAGTATTTATATGGACACTGATAATTCAAGACCGCGCATGCACTGAGCTTCCTCCCCCTCTGTGCCTCCCGTCTCACTCCAACTGACGTAGTCCCGCGCCCTCCCCGCGCTTGCCAGTGCAACAGATAGAACATACTTCACCCCCGCGCCCTCCACCACGCCCTGTTTCATCGATCCACTGTGCAGGGCACTCCGGCTTAAATTATATATCATATCATCATATATTTATTTCGTCTTTATGATATGGTATTCAAATTTAAGCAGACCCGATGTGTCGAGCCAGGTGGATTTCAATGAAAATAATTAATATTCACAATTTATGTAAGATTACAATTACTTATCTAGGAACTCCTGTGGCTTATGTAAGTACATAAATAAATAAGTATAGAAAATAACAATAATTGAAGAATACATACGGAACAAAATCGCTGCCTGCGCCATCGTCATAAATGCACTTTTCATAAATATAGTCTCGATTCGATTATACTTCGAAACACTATCACTTTGATCATAAATTAGGTATAAATTAAATATAGACATTACAAATGTTATTGGTTATAGATCACTGCAATTTATGATTCAGCGTTCAAGGGGAGAACAGGCCCGATTGACAACAGGTGCTACTCAGCCCGCACAAAATTGCAGCCTTGCAGTCCGCACGCGGTTACGCCTCGACTAAAACTGAGACCTGGGAATTATGTTCCCAGTAGCCCGCGCATCGGTCAATCTAGGACATGCGCCTCCTCCCTTCCCCCGATTCAGCCCCCACAGTATTGATCTAAACTGTAGCGCACTCGGGGTGATTTATATTTTATGCATCGTTATTTATTAGTTTGTAATTACTTAATATATTGCGATTTCAAAATACCAGCAGTTTTTACGTTTTCATTGAAGTGTTAAAAATCCATGTTGGCTGTAAAAGTAGTTGTTATGAGTAAAAATGTAAGACCTAAAAAACTTTATGGACCAATTTAACATAAATAATACAGCTATTCTGTAGAAGCTAAATAAACAAAACAAAAACGCTATACATTATTTTTGATATGATATTTTTGCAAATCATACTTATTCGGTTTGTGCCTACTCTTTCAAAAAGTGAGTTGCCGACCCATAATTTTTCTATGTGTACCGTACGTTACCTTGCCTTCGGTTATTGCGCAAACCTTTATACAGTATATCAATATAAAAAAAATCTACTACTCCCATAATTTACAAGTTAGTGACAAGAAATTTAAAAACAAATCTACTAACGTAATAAATTCATCGACGACAAAGAGCTTTCAAACAACGATAAATATACGGTGCGCATGCACTAGGTTCTCCCCAGATGTCCCCACCTCATGCCCCTCCCCACCTCATTCACCCCTCCTCCCCGTACTTTCCTCTTTCCACCTATGCCTTGCAACAAATTTAGATCGAGCTGGGCGCACTCGTCCTCCCACACCCCCACAGCATCGACCGGTGTACAGGGTGTTTAAGTTTAATTAAAATTTCATCTATCGTTATTTATAGTCCTTATATGTACTTCAAGCTTCTAATTTATGAGTAGAACGTATTTATAACGATTTTCTGTACTTATTGTCCAAGATGAAATTACAATTAAAATAATACAAAACAATAATCTATACAGTTATAATGTTATGTAAAAAACAAATTAAATATATAACATAAGAACAGTACATACGTAACAAAATAAATGCCCCACCTGTTTGATTCTTTAGATAAAGAGACTCTATTCGGTTATTATCCGTCCACATTTTGATGAGCTTAACAATCTGTAGATTCAACTTTGAGCCACTTTTGAGGTTTTTCGAAACGTTAAAAAGGAAAAATACAACTCGCACAATGTAGCTCGCAAGGCGACAGTTAAAGCTATGCAGTCTGCACGCCCTTGCGCCCGGACTTAGACTGATACCTGGGGCGTAGTTCTCGGCTAGCCCGCGCACCAGTCTATCTAGGACAAGCGCCCCCCTCCTCAGCTGCCGATTCCGCCCCCGACGTTATTGATTGCAAGTGCAGGTCACCGGGAGGTGAATTCATAACTCTGGATGAGTTATTTATTTTTTATTTATATAGATAGACTAAATTCACTTTGTACTTGTGGAATAAAGCTGGACTTAATATCTAATAGCATCTCCACCGAGCCTTTATAATTGTGAAATGGTATATATAATAGGTAATTGTCGGGAAAAAGTTATATTGTGACATAAAATAAGAAGCAATTTAACCAAATCGATATATACATAGTACTTAATATACTACGATATGATATAAAAGCTTATCGCTTTATTTTTGAGAATGAACTTAGAAAAGAATTAAGGTAATAAATACATACGTAACTAAATTTCCTACTGTTGGCACTCTAAACTCAGACGAGGAGTCTGAATTATTAGCAGTGTATATTCGCCGAATTCACTAGCAGATAATATTGGATATCTAATTGGTATATATCACTGCTAATATTTATTTTCAAAAATATAAGGGTAATAAAATAATAGGGCACAAGCCAGCGATATTGAGATACACAGTTTACGGTAAAAGAGATGTACTACGTTCCTCTCCAAACTGAGACCCGAATAATTGGTTGGTAGTTAGCGGCACAGCGCCTTTCTAGAACCTCCTGCCGTCCTCCCAATTGACTCCCACTCCGATCGATCGCCTCCTAGGCGCATGTCGTGCAAGCGGCAACGTCGCATTTCAAATTAGTTGGTTATCAGCCAGCCATTAAGCAGTGCAAGATGGTGTAGTCGTTTCTTCACTTCGCTCATTACACCACATTATTGATAAGGATCGCAACATAACATTAATTGATTTTATATATAGTTCATTATTATGTATAGGTTAAAACTTTATTTAATTTATAACGAAAAAGGATAATTAAATATGACTTCAAGACCAGGTTGATCCTGAAATCTACTTCACTCAAGTCAATTAAAATTATTTTAAAATAATATCGCTGTTAACTGGACCTTTGGCTGTTTTAAATTATAACGATTATCATTAGTTGTTTGAGCATGGTGTACAAATATTTTTACAAAAAGTTGCCAGTACTGAGTCGAAATCACCAGATTGTTATACATATTTAAAAGGTTTACTTGGAAATACAACCGGAGCAAACAAATATGGGTAGGCATAAATTATATAGGAATAACATGTTAATTTACTTGTTGTTCTTTTGAAAAGAAAAACTGCTGTTGGATCTACTAGATTTTACAGGGTCACCGATTTTTTGGGACGAGCGGAGTGCTCAGCTAT
This sequence comes from Choaspes benjaminii, assembly GCA_018248235.1. Classification (NCBI taxonomy): domain Eukaryota; kingdom Metazoa; phylum Arthropoda; class Insecta; order Lepidoptera; family Hesperiidae; genus Choaspes; species Choaspes benjaminii. Next base: position 5,001 of record DWIE01000454.1, on the reverse strand, counting down.
TCATGGTGGTCTGACAAGAGGGTCGTCGTCTCCGCCGACGGAGACGGTGTGTGTATATTGAAGTCTGTAGGTTGAGTCGGGGGAGCTGATTGAACCGCGTTAAGTATCATGGTCCTCTTGTCACGATCATCGAGCTCGTGTTAGGGGCTTCGAAAGCGCATCGGCACAATCTTGTCGGCCGTGAGGATACAGTTTGAAAGACTACGGGATTGGCATGGTGGGTAGCGTTCTCGAAGTAACACTTGGAAAGGAATTTAGCTATGGTGGTCAGCTATAAATGGCGATGGATATCATTGCACATATACCACGTAATCCGTAGCTGTGCGCAAGAAGCGATTCTGTAAGATTTGGAGGGTGTCAAGGTGAACGTGCGCGAAGACTGGAGTGGCATAGGTCATGATGGGACGAGTGCAAGATGGGTAAAGTTTTACCTTGTTTCAAAGACAGTTTAATTTTACATCTTATAAGAGAGTAAAGTTGATCTAAGACATACGAATCCCTGTCACGAACCGCTCTGAGGTGGTAGCCGACGATCATAAACAATGTCACTGGAGAACAGAAGCTACAAAAAAACTAACAACTCATAGATTTTAAAAAAAAGTGCACAATAAATTCAGCCAAGACAAAATGTCGCGTTTATATTGAGAAGATTAAATAATGTATAGTTAATATATACATACCTACTCAACAAACTGCTATATCTATGTATAGAAGATCCAAGACTAACTGAAATTACTAAAGGTATTTAGAGAAGGGCTACAAATGTAAAACAAGTTAACATCAAATGAAGCAATAAATTCTGCCAGGACGAAGAGCCTTCAAATATCGATTTAACTAGACCGCGCATGCACTGTGACCCGTCCCCCCTGTCAGGTGCATGCATCTCACTCTAGTTGACGCAATTGAAACCCCGCCCCTCCCCCTCAACATTACACGTGCAACGAGCTTAGATCGAGCTGGGCGCACTCCCTCAACTCTCCTCATCCTCCTCCTACAGCCCACCGTTGTCCGGTTTGACTATCGTTATATATTTATTTATTATTTATTCTGACGCAATTCACAGTGAAGCAAAACAATTAAATTTGACTGACATCTGCAATCACTGCTCATGAAAATATTGTATATCATATTCGAAAATATTTCTACCTCGTGTTACTGCATGAGCAATCTCAATTAATTATCTAAGTAGTGACACAATAGTTAATAAACGAGCGGAACAGGTTGTAAATTTCATTGGACATAGATCGTGGTTTATAATTTCGCGTAGTAACGAAATGGGCAATATCGAAAGATTATAAATTAAAAAACAAAGAAAGAATTTCATACAATACAAAATGGCGAAAATTTCCGTTTAAATGATTCACGGATAGAAGAAATAAAGAAGTTGCATATTAAATTTGGTGTACACATGGAAATTCACTTAGGACTGGCACAAAAAGGGACAATACAGTCCGCATGACATTGATTCCAAGCAACTCGCACGAAGACACGAAGGCACGACGATTCGAATAGCGCGTTTTTGGACAGAATCAAGTGGAGTTAGGTGAAATGTGAGCGCGCCCGCCCAAAGATGCGAGGAGTATTCAATATGAGGGCCTAACTTGGGTCTTGTAGAGCACAAGCATTTGCCTCAATGTGGCGTACTACTTCGCTTTGTTGAGCACGCCCAATTCCTTAGATGCCAGTTTGGCCTCACTTTCCAATTGATTCCGGAACTGCACTTCATTCGATATGCCAACGCCCAGATTCCTGATGCTATTGCTAACGGTGAGTACAATGCTCTGGAACTGAGGCGCAATGATAAATGAGGCTTTCTTAGCGGTTAACGTGCAAACTCGTGTCTTCATAGGGTTAAACTGAACTAAGTTCAATCTACCCCATTCCGAGACCCGCTCCAGAGAGTTCTCGACTTCAGACACAAGTCTAGTTCTACTTTCCTCGACATATCTCCGAGAGGCATTATTAGGGCTTGTATATTTTGCATCTCCCGTGATGTCATCTGCATAGCAATGAACATTGCCACATTGCTGCGTTGCGATAGCAGCAACATGTCATTAATATGCAGGATGAACGGGATAGGGACAGTACAAACCCTTGTGGAACGCCAGCATTTATAGGCTTAGTGTCGGAGCAGCATCCTTCGACGGCGACTATAATATGCCGCTCCGTCAAAAAGCTGGCTATCCACAACATAACCACTCAGGGAGACCGTAAGATGGAAGTTTCTTTGGAAGGGCCCTGTGCCAGACCCGTTCAAAAGCTTTTGCAATATCAAGGCTAACCGCCAAAGTCTCCCCGTTGCCCTCGGTAACAGATGTGCAATAGTGAATAAGGTATATGTCGGTGCGTGGCCAGAAGAATTGTTGGGATCCATAAAAAAGTAAAGGCGAATAATAAACTTTATATTTCACTTTGTTATACAAATCAGAAACAATCAAATACAGTTGAATTTCACAGTGAGAATGCACTGAATTAATTAAATAACAAATACAATAATAAAATCAATAATTAATTAAAACAATAACTCCTTCTCATGGTTTAGTAAATGTTTGTAATAATTAATTCTCACATTTTATCTTCATACTATAAAGAAATCTTATGATACATATTATTCAAAATAAAAACTTGATACCTAAATTATATTTAAACTTTAAAATAACAAAAATATGAAATAATATAATTACAAATATAATAAACACAATAATTGTTAATCAATTCTAAACATAAACCGATCATTGGTGTGTGCGCCCATATATACCAGGAGATCACCAGTGAATCGGCCTTTACGGAGCCATATTGGCGGACGCTGATCAAACTGGTGATCTTCAAGATACCTAATGAGCTACGTATTAATGACGGGCTCCATCACCTTGACAAATAGGAAAGTAATGGATCGCCAACTTATCGAGGTTTGCAGTTTCCCGGGTCACTGGGTTCGTCCTTTCTTTCTTGGGAACAGAATGAACCAGTGCAACCTTCCACGAAGACGTGTCCAGATGAGTAGGGAAGGTAGAAAGGCCGCGTCAGAACGGGAGACACCTTTGAAGTGAACATCCTCAACACCACTGCAGGGATGTTGTCCGGTCCACTTGAATTCTTGATGTCCAGAGAGAGGAAGGCTCTTTGATAGCCCTTTGCGAGAAACATATTTCAGGCATGGAGCTTTCACACCGCAGGATGGTAGATGGTGTAATTTCCGCGTCATCAAAAATGGAGTTTGAGGCAAAAAGTGTAGCTATGCTAGATGATCGGCTTTCTCCCTTGATGTAAAGGCCAGATAATCATCCACCTTACGCAATGGTGGCATAGAAGAGCGACAGAAGTTACCTTCTGCAGCCTTGGCAAAAGACCAGAAGGCTCGATTTCCAGAAGAGGAATTCGCTAGCTTTTTGGCAATTTAGCCGACGTGCTTAGATTTAGCTTAAGCAACTCTACTCATTGCGGATCTGGAGACCGCATTGAGTTATTTTCTTGAATCGGGCATTCGAGGACGTCTGCAGCCGCACGCCGGTCTGGTAGGCATCGAGCTTGAGGCGAGAAGCCTCAGTGTGCTGACCACCGAACCGAACCAGGGCCGATGTCAACCACCAACATGTACGATTGTCACACACGCATTGTCACGCCATAAAAAATAAATTAAACTTGAGAAATTGCATTAAAATTCACATTAACTACAGATTGCATGGAATGTCACCTTACACGACCATGCGGCGTTTTTTCAAACCCACTCTAATTCTAATATTGTAAAGTATCCGCAGATATGTACACGAATCCAACCGCCAGACAACCAGCCTCACCCACATCGACACCTTACCACGCGTGCAAACCCCATCCTTACTCCCCCCCCCCTCCTCACCACGCCTTTTGTCAGACCATAATTGATTATCAGTAAACCATTAAACATTAATTGATTGAGAAGGCGTCTCTTCCCTACTCCGGAAACAGCGCCCACCGTATCGATCAGTCCAGGCGGCATCGTACTCATTGAATTAATTTATATTTTACATCATTATTTTTGCCTGCCCACCTTTCTCTGACTGACTCGTCTGAATAATTAATTTTCAGTTAGTTCTTGCAACACGACATCAGAGCTAGAACCGCCTACCCCTCCCATTTCGGCTCACGTAGTATTGATCGGAACCACCCTATCATGAAAAGGTTTGAAAATTTTATTTCATAGGAACAAAACACGTGGTATGGTTAATTATTATAAAAACGAAAACCATATATATTGACTATATTTTATAATAGATACAGCATTCGAAAAAACAAACCAAAATAGTAATTAGAACAATTAACAAACACGTACCTGGCAACACTGTTCTCTCCTGTCGCGACGTTAATGAATGCGCGCACGAATAATTTGTTAGATAATTTAGATGGATTTTATTACAGTTTAAATTAATAAGTTACAGCAACGATGGTGCACGCTGCGCATCATGACGACCCGTTTCAAACTGAGTTATTGCTTTTCAAGTAGCCTGTGAAAACTAGTTACCCCCTTCCCTTCCCTCCTCTCATTCCGCGCCCACTCGATTCCCCCCACCCCCTGCACCAATAATGGGATCGGACGTCATTCAGTGTACTTGAACATATATTTTAGTCAAAATTATATGTTTCCATCGCGTTATCCGCGGGGACATTTGAAGATGTATAATTCAAATTAAAACGTTGTTCGTACACACATAAATATCAAAAATACAAACGTGACAAAACTGCTTCTCCAAAATGAGTGCATGTTAAAATATTACGAACAAGTTTAAACATGTAGCTTGAAAACTTATAAGAATAGTCTTAATTAATATAGATTAACAATTACATTACATTACAATACAACGACTGGAAGACCGATCGAATAGGCGTAAAGATTCATACGGAATTTTAGAAGTTGGTATCAGGGTCTATCTTTACTAGATATTAGATAGGGTGCTTTGGAAAAACCTGGGGGAGGCCTTCGCCGAAGAGGCGACTTCTACCTAAGAGGCACGTGTATGTGTCATA
>DWIE01000453.1:0-15195 GCA_018248235.1 Choaspes benjaminii | reverse complement strand
GCATTATCAAATGTCTGTAAACAGTGTATATTAAGTGGAATAACGATAAAAATGTTTAACTGTAATTGTCTGCAGACGGAGTAAACCGATGTTCCCGATGACGTACACGGCTCGCGCTACGCTAGAGATCGGCAGCGGCAGCGTGTGCTCAGGCCGCGCGGTCACCACCACCACCGCGTCCAACCAGGTGCGTACGACACCCGTAACCGCGCGCCCACGCCACCGCTTACCTCCCGCCAGCGCTCCTCTCGAAAACCGTGCCGGTGACGCTCTCTATACACCCGATAATAAAACGCGTGTAGCGGATACCAGAGATTCTAATCAGACGAGACTCATGAACGCCATATGCTCAAAAATACGCGAAAAAGTTACAGACGGTGGTGGTAAAAACGTTGAAAAACAATTTCGAGAATGTAGTCAAACTAAAAACAGTAACGATGGTGTACCGCGCGGCCAAACACAATCACACGTTTCTCCACAAAAAAATAAATCTAATAACAATATAAAAATAACCGATGATGATGATATGAATGAACAGTGGGTGAACCATGTTAATAATTGGTATGAAAGTCTAAAAAACATTGAGCCTATCGTGGCTGCTTCTGTTTATAAACCATCCTCTAGAAGAAGCCAGCAAATTTCTACTTCACCAGAAAATCGTTATTCAAACTTTTCATCAAGACATGAAATTAATTCACCTAATATGTGTTGTGGTGGAAATAGTTTTATTAATACAACAGTAAATGGTTCTACCAAAGATAATCAGCTAGATTATTACAAATTTTACGAAAAAGATATCGAGACTAACCTAGAAAATAAATATTCATCTAACATTCCAACGCGAGGAAACTCTGGCGTAACTAATAGTGATACGAAAAGTGATATTAGTCTTAGGAAACAATATAGGGATCTAGTAGGCAAGGATTTAACGCGTCCTGTTAGAATGTTATCGAGTCCGAAAAATTTTAGGAATATGACCATAGGCATAGAAAATACGTCCTTATCCCAGTCGAATCCGATCTCTAACATTTCAACTAAAAGTTTAAATAAACCCTTTAAGGACCCTACAGTCCATGAAAGTATCCAAGAAAATATTTATGAAGCTGAAGACATACCCGGAATACCTGATGATGATGATACCAATGTACGAGAATCTCATAAGGAATCTAATAATACAAACCGAAAGGAAGGATCCAGGAAAATCAAAAATCGCTCTATACCTCCAGTAACAGATTTACAAATTGAAGATAAAAAGAATATAATCGACCTAAACCCTGTAGTATCGGAAGTATCTCACTTGAAACCTGCGATTCGTACGCCCCATACCGCACTATCGCACAAATTTTCTTCAGAATTGATCCATGACAATGATGATGTAATTATTGAAAAAGCTAAACATAATGAACCAAATGATGAGAATGACATTGAGTTGGTAGATATTGCGCCTCGTAAAACTCATCTGAGCAATTGTGAGTCTTTCATAAAATATTTATCAATTCAACAAAGATTACTCGACAAGTTAGAAATTACTGATCCAAATCATATTCAGTGTCAAAACAATAGTAAAGATGATAGCCAGATTGTCTCGGTTGATTTAAATGTCGAAAAAAATGATGAATCTACAAAAAAACCTATGCTTGGCGAAAGCAAAGCGCAAAATAGCAACGCAATAGAAAATTCGTTAAAAAACAAAGAGGAATGCGATGATAAGACCCAAAAAGACCGGTTCATGGTAGCGGAGCTCCCTAATAACGCTTACATCTTTCTAACACTCCCTCAAAGCTTTTTTTCGCTTTCTAAATCTGGTAACAATAACGTCAAAGTGAACGAAGTGGAGGACAATAACAATATCAAGCCTTACACATCTGGAGAAAATAATTCTGTAGTAAAAAAGTCGAAGAAGAAAAAGCAAAGCAAAAAAACATTAAACGCATATGAAAACGACGCGAAGAAGCAAGATGCTCTAAATAAGAGCGCACTTAAATTGCTATTGTATAGCGATAACTCTGATAAAACAGTCTCCAAACAGGGGATGTCTTCATTCTCGGACAAAGAGGTCGATTCCGCTATTCCGTTTAGTTGCATCACAACACCGGAGGTTGTGGCCAGTTGCAACACGACGTCTTCGACTTCCCAATCTGCAATCGCAGTCGATCCCAAGCCTCGCAGCATGATATCGAGTAATTTCAACGGGTTGCCGCTGTCACGGCCCAGCTACGGCTCCACCGGGGCTTCCGCTATCGATGAATATAAGAAATCTCTAGATGAAAACGGCAACGCAGTGCAAGGATACAGTTCACCCCTCTCCGGATCTAGTCAACATAAGAAACCCAGAAGGAAAAAGTCTTCAAAGAACGAAACCGTCATAAAATCTCACCAAATAGATGGGTACCAGGGCAACAAGGATCTCAACGAGGTGCTGCGATTCATCGAGTCGAACGCGGACAGCGCCCGCGAACGCAAGCTCGGCCGCGCCAAGCACAAGGACGACTCCGACGACAAGGGCGGCAAGAAGCGCTCCACCGAGCGGCGCAAGGACAAGGAGAGCAAGATGAAGCGCGCCACCTCCATGGAGGAGCTCTCGCGCACCACGCTCGCGGACCTGACGGACGCGCCCGCGCCGCGCGCCGCCTGGCCCGCGCCCGCGCCCGCCAAGCCCGAGCGGCGCTCGTGGGGCGCGCCCGCAGGGCCGCCCGCGCCGCCCGGGCCGCCCGGCCCGCCCGAGCCGCCCGAGCCACCCGAGCCGCTCGCCGACTTCCAAACTGTCACCAAGCGCCGCAAGCCGCGCCGGCGCGCCGACGAGCCCGCCGGCGACCCGCAGCGCCCGCCGCGCCGCGCGCGCCCTCCCTCGCCGCGCGCGCGCTCGGACCGCAGCAACGATTCCACCGACGACCTCGACTCCGTGCACTCGCTGCCGGCGCGCGCGCCGCCGCCCCCCGTGCCGCACGCCTCGTACGCGGACATCGCGCGCACGCGCCACAACATCCCCGACCTCATCGAGTCGTGCAACTTCTACGCGGAGGGCGAGGAAGGCGGCGGCGGGCCGGGCGAGCGCGCGGGCACGTGCGAGGCGGGCGAGGCGGACGACGCGGGCGAGGCGGGCGAGGCGGACGAGGCGGGCGAGGGCGCAGCGGACGCGGAGTACCCGGCGCTGGCGGCGCGGCGGCGCGACAAGCCGGCGGCGGGCGCGCGCGCGCCGCGCAAGGAGCGCGCCTCGCCGCCCGCGCCGGACGTGGTGGCGGACCGGCGGCCGCCCGTGGTGTTGCTGGACTCGGCGGCGCGGCCGCGCGACCTGGACGGCGTGACGTTCGGGTTCGACATCAACGAGCAGCTGCTGGGCGGGCCGGCGCGGCGCTGCGACCTGGTGCGCGACGCGCCCGACGGCGGCGGCGTGCCCGTGCGCGCCGGCTGCGCCGCGCTGCGCTACGTGCCGCCGCGCGCGCCGCCCGACCCGCGCCCGCTGCACCACCTCGTCGACTTCGTCGCCGCCGCGTGGGAGGACGTGGTGCGCTGCGGCGGCGGCAAATTGCGCTACTTCAGCGAGTAGCGCTCCTCGTTCTGCCCTCCGCTCTTCGACCTGTGAGGATTCTGTGTATACGGCCAAACTATTTTCTATATTTCTTAAACTATAGTGTGTCGATATGTGAAAAGTGATCGAGCGACGATGTCGAAACCTTGTGAAAAAGGAACTATACCTATTGTTACGTGGTTACCTCTAGAATTCATAATAATATACAGTGCGAGGCGTCGCGTGGAGGCCATACCTACATCGGCTCGATATTTAACCGCTTACCGTATTTTTAAGGGACAGACGATTCTCCATAATGTCGCCGAGGCGAATGCATTATCTGCGTAACGTAACCGTTCCTAAAGTTGGTTACACGTGGCGTGTGTTTTAGTGTGAGTGTTGAAATGGAAGCGACTATTTCGGACGACGAACAATTCAGTAAGCTCAATGTTGTTAAATGGTCATTCTCGGTGTCCTATTTCTGATTACCCTTTCTAGTGCTAAGGATACAAAGTTAGAAATGCGTGTATGAGATTTTATTTTCAAGTTTGTATCTCTGTTGAAGGTGAATGAGACTTAGGTCCATTGATTAGAGGGATATAAAACTTGTATCAGGCTGTCCGTCAGAGTGCTTTCCCCGCTACTTCGCGACGCGCTTGTGAGACGTGACACGAGAGATACGTCACTGTTTTCGCTCTAACATTCGCCTCGAGGTCGCAGTACTGGCATCTACGGGCATCTGATTGGAACATGTTTACCACTTTGTATATAACACATGTAGTCTTAGAGCTTACTTGAGCATTTAAAAGTTGTGTGACTGTATCCTACACTCGTTGAAAATAATGTGTAAAAACAGATATAATTAATTACACATATATTTATTTTCATTGTAATTTGAACCATTATATGTAGTACTTTGAGACCTGGCCTGGACTGATACGATATTAAACAGGAACAATACCAGGTGTGTGCTACATTTCATTGTGAATGCTGGTGAGCAAAAATACATTAAAATAGTATTGAATTTATTAATAAATTAGCTTTGAATATATACTATATTAAATAAAAATCCATAACAAACTTATTTATTAATCCTAATAAAAAATGTAAATTGTTGTGAATTAATAAATACAATTGAATTAGTCAATCAACACTGATTCAATTGGGCACATTTTGTGAAGTTGCCCCTTACCGAAGAAATTGAAGGGAGATTTGGATTAGCTAATATTTTTGCTTGCCAGCGTCACTGACTACCGTTGCACCCAATGATATTACACACACAGGACAAAAAAAAAATACTTCACATTGAAAATAATTTTCGTATGAAATGTAGTCGTGTCGTTGATATGTCAAATGCTTTGGCCTTATTGCTTTCATGATCGAAATAATTTACTCTACAGTTTTCTTTACTTAAACGACGATTAGTTACGTGACGGGGGCTAGTCGTGAAACGACCCAATTAGGACATATTAATTCTTCGCAGTGCTTGCGCCAGTTGTATGATTTTTGAATATATAATAATATCATTGGCTGCCACAGTCCAGTCTCTCCTCGCCATGAACGGCGTTGTGTTTAGTTGTTACTGTAGGTGTTCCTCGAGCTTGGGTTTTGTTGTAATAATCACCGATACTACATGGATTTATCTAACTATTTAGCTACTCATTTCTAATTTTGTTATGTATTTTTAAGTTTTACTATTTTACATTGTAAATAAAATAAATATTAATAAGTGTCCTGGCCATGAGCGTTCGTGGATTGCAAACTGGACACTGATGTGTCATGAAAGGTGAAGTCCCTGATGTGTTCGGATGGCAGTGTCGGAAGGGACGTGTGAAGTGTTTGGGTGTGGTGGATAGTCCTACTCGTGTTGATGCTTGTCGCAAATTATAATACACTAATATTATTGCATTTCGCGGCCTGACAAGCCTTGCAATTATTTTTATACGATTGATTGCGTTAGCGTATCGCATAATGTAAAAAAAATAATTAAATGTTATTTACTCTAATGTATCCAAAAATATCTAAAGGTTTATTACATCATCAAGAATCAATTTTCAGCAAAATTTTAGTTTATTTATTTATTATATATATGTATGTCCTAAGTTTGTTATTAATTACTTCTGTTGAACTATACGCTAGAGCAAAACTGATCCTATAATAGGTTTTAAAAGTAATGTGGTTCAATGTGAGACAAATCTTGGTGACTGCCCTAGAAAATGTTAATTTAACCATTGAATATAGTTAGTTGCACACTTACGTATTTCAACATATATATGTATTAACTTTCATTTATTTGCTAATTATATTTATCTTTAATTAACTATATTTTCAGTTCAAACACAAATTAATGATTGTTTTTATGAAAATATTGTTGTATATAATTCATAAATGTAATCACTCACAATTATACATCAGTATTGTATTCTGAACATTGATATTTCTCCAATACAGAAAATATTTAATGATTGGGGTAACAAGATAACACACTACTACAAAAAAAAACTGTCATTTTCTAAACTAAATATGTATGCCTGGAATGATTTACAATGATTTAATTCTAGATTAGGTTTGAAACAACAGATCTAAAAGTTGTTAGTTCTTTTCATTGAACATCTTCCATTTTTGAATTTGAAATTTGAATGTAATGCTGTAAAACAGTTGAACATCTGCAATAGAATTATGCAAAGTGACTAGACCACAGCTTGTATTGGGATTTTTGGGTTTTGTATTCCGAGTAATAACATATAGGCGAAATTATATTATTTTAATTGTGATTTTTAACTAGATCATTATAATAAAAAATCCCCAAAAAAATATTTCTAAAATAATGGATTCAAGTCAATAAAGGATGCTTAGCAGTATTTTACAACATTTTATTATCTGTATTTAATCCACATTACTTGTAATGCATTTATAGAGAAACTATCTGCAGGGGCTGCAGCCATTGGGTAGCATTAACAACTACAGTACAAAATAAAAATAAAAAAAACACAGTATACAAAGCATGTGCTGTTTAGCTGAAGCTGTAGACTGTTTCTCTATAAACTATGTAATTTTACATGTAGACTAATAGATCCGGATATTCGTCTTTAATCATCCACCAATGCTCACTCAGCATTGTAATTAGATGGTTAATTAATGGCCGAATAAGAGAGGAAAGTGGAAGATTTTATTACCTATATATGCCTTAGTCTAATCTATATTAAATAAGAATGCAACTGTTCAAGTTGATTCTGATGAGTGTATAGACCTAAAGCTAGTCCAGTAAAATAAAAAAAAATGCTGAACTCAACAAAACTATATTTTAAATATGAGTATTGATCTTATTATTTCTTAAAGTTAATATTCCTAAGGTTAGAATTAAAAGATGTCGTGTTAATACCTGTCATAATATATAAATTATAATTGTATTCTTAAGTAAGTGTTACTGATTTGTTGCACGTGAAATTTGTGTCTGGCGTTGTAAACTAATTATGGGTAAAAATTATTGTAAATAATAATCAGCCGAATGAAAAATGAGACGTCTTACTTTAATTGTATCTTATATAAATGAATAAAAAATAGAAAAGTCTACAGTTTCATCATTATATATATATATATTATAATAAAATCTATGAATTTCTTAAAATATTAGAAAAAAAACATTCACTAACAAAATTCGTAGGTATTTGTCACCTACCGAAATATCAATGCTGCAAAAAATAATAAATTGTTTGAAAAAAAAAAAGTGAATCGTCCTTGATTTTCCAAGACTTTAAATGTTACTTAGTTTATATTTTTATTTTTGGATTAGTAAACATTAAATAATATTGCAGAATTTCGTGTTTTTTGTAATAAAGATCTGGTTAATCTGTTTCTGCTTATAGTATTTTTACTCATGACTAGATAAATTGGTAAGAGCCATGTCAATAAAAAAAATGAAACAATGTTGTTAGCTGAATTGACAACATTCGCAAAATGAGACTAGTAGTACCGAGTATGAAAATACAACAGTATCTCTGTAAAATTGTAAGAAACTAACAAAAATGTAAGTCATTAAATAATTGGGTTTAGTTGTATATATATAGTCTATCAAGTTTCCGGAACGAAGCGAATCTTTCTAGCGCAAGGTGTCGATAATCTTGAATTATTAGTATTTGGTATGGGTATCTATTTCAAAGTAGGTGACAACTTCATACGAATTTATTCTTAATTTGTATGTTAATGTGAATCCCTCATCACTCCCTGCAGTTCGATCCATTCTATGATAACCTTCCTTTTAAAATGCATTTGTATAATTCATGATGTCCATGTGATGTATGTGTGTTATTATAATTTATATTTCATATTTTTATAATTTTTGTTAAACGCCGACGCGAAGTTAACACCCCTGTAAAATTAGATCAATAAATTACATTGAAAAGTTCTATCATTATTTGCTGCTACAGTTTGTAAATATATCATTATCTTGTGTAATATTATATTACCATAGTACATTGGGATGTACTAAAGACGCTCATATCAAAAGGTTTAGAAATATTATTTATTATTTTTCCCATTGTAAAATATGTAAATAGATGTGCAAAATTGTTTTTTTTTTATCAGTATCGTCTAGTGATTAGATGTAAAGTTGGATGTGTTTATTGTGACCCAGGACCCAAGGCAGCTCGTAAGCAGAGCAACAAATTAAAATGAATGTTATCACATATAAATTACAAAAACGTTTTGCGAATGGCTCTTTCATATTTAAAGCGTTGTTTAAAAATGTATAGTGCTATAAAGATTCACCACTTTTATATAAGTGCATGTCAGATAGCCTGCTCGCACAGCCACGCCGCGAAGTGTTGGCGCCTTGAGCCCTGGGGAGGCTCGCATCTCGGCTGAAATTGAAACAATTATTTCGATTACGAAATCTGAAATTGTTCTGATCTATTCTAAAAGGCTAATAAATATTTTTTTATGCAAAATTATTTGGTATTAGTGAAATACTAGTTACCTACTATGAAAATGATATAATACTGTCTCTGAGCTTGAGTTTTATTGTAATGAATACCTGTTTACAGATCCTAAGACCTCATCTTGGGAGAGCTATTGGCTAGTTTGAAATGTATAAAACAAAAAATGCTATATATAAAATAAACATTAATTTTTAATTGTTCCATACTTCGATTAAATAATGATTTGTTGTCGGTCAGAGATACCGCCATAAAGCTAGGATAATTTTATTTTTTCGAAAGATGAGACAATTTTTCTGTATTATAATGTATGTATCGATATAAACTATAAACATATTTATCTGCTTACATTTAACTACGCTATTCATATATTTTTACTCTGTATCCAACCACAATATTAGTACTTGGGTCATAATTATGATCAGATCGAGACCTTCATAAGACCGCACTCGTCTACATTTGTTCGTCAGTATTATTGACACCGGTAACGATTTTTCACTGACTTCATTGATGGGTGGTTTAAAAATAAATAAAATCAGTTCCATGAACCCTTTATAATTTTATCACCGAACGATAAAATTGATTTTTATACAGAGTAAAAATATAGTAGCGTTAAATCTATAAATCGTTTGTTTATATAAACTAAAAAATATTGTAATCAACTGCAATTTACAGTTATGTACTTTTTCACTGTTTCCGTTTTCTTAATAAAATGTTGAAATTATACATGTTGCAATTCCTTTATTATTGTTTCAAAGATCATTTATCTGTATATGTAAAAAATTATAGGCGGCAAATGTCCACAGGCGATGGAAATCACTTACCAGCAAGTGCGCCTTTTGCCTGTTGCCTTTCCTTACGTAAAAAAAAACTATTACATAATTTAAACATGGCCAGATCTAATACTTGTAGATGCTGACTACTGTCGGCCCTTTATCAAAAAGAAATTTATAGAGGTATAATATTCAATTGAACATTTTTATAAAAATCCAATTCCTTATATGATTATTTGTCTGTCCGAGATCATTGCGTTGGCAGTCCTTTAGCACCGCCGAAAGAATCTTGATGTTATTAATTAAAAAAGTATACTTAACACATTTTTTTTATATTGAATCGTTCGTTGTAAGCCCCACCACTCAAATTTATGATCATAAACTATGATTTTTAATTTTATGGTCTGGTACAGGTTAGTAGAGTTTTCAGATGCATTGCTTTTAGGGACACAATGATTATTATCAGTATTGTAGAAGGGATAAATTAAAATGAACATTTCTGCGACATATTTTATTTTCATAATCAACATGATACAGATGTTATGGCTTTGTATTCAAATATTCTATTATAATAAAAATATTAACAAATTATCTTACATCCACTTGAAATGTACAATTTGTAATAGATCTTACAAAATACTCTAGACCACTACAAGTTGATATCAAAAGCAGTGTCCCTAAAACAGCCAATGACTGACAGGAATTAAACAATACAATTTGATATAAACTTGAGTACATTTTTAACACTTACAAAGTTAATGCTCCGTTGCTCTTAGGTTAAGGCATGAACGATAGGTGGTGCAGCGAATGCTGGCCGCACGGAGGCTCTCGCACCCGGGTCCTAAGGGACCAGTTTCCGATGCTGGGCATGCCACATAACGATCTTTGAGATGTAAGAGCCATTTCCGGACAGATCAAGGTATGCTATAGTTAAGTATAAAAATGGAAGATAAAACTTATTTTATAAGCTATACAATTTCAGTTAGGAAAAATAATACAAGCTATTTATTGTTTACATTATATAATAAAACACATATGACATAAGGCAATCCATCCGCCACCATAAAAAACAATTATCATGATGTAAATCACACATACTTTGTAAAATCATGGAGGTAGTTAATGATTCGCTATTGGTTATTTAAATTAGTTATAACCATCATCAAACCGCATTTGTTTGATTTTTCGACTTCTGCCTAGCTCATGTCCACCAGCCGAACACTGATCTGAAATGGCTCTCAGTCAACCGCATGTGTGCTAATTCTATAATCATGCACTGATTATAATGCAAATGGATGGATATCTAAAAAATGCAAAAGCAGTTATGGCCGCAATATTACCTGCCGATACGTGATATTGATGGTAACATACAATAGAACTTTTATAACGGCTACAACCAATATATTATATATTTTGGAAGCTCGAGTTATTTAATCTAACATATCTTTCTGTATCTTTAAGTAGCTTTTAAAATGTAAAAAATATTTATGTGTTTAGGCTCTCCAGATAGTTTTTGACTAACGTGTTAAATTGTATTATGCTAATTCTCATATTTCATTGTCATTAGCTACGTAATATGTCACAGCGATATTTTAGGTAGTATATCTAACCTGTTAAGTTTTATATAAAAAATTACCGGTGTAACATTACCATACGCCAATTTAGAATTTTAAGGACGAGGCATTAGATACTGCTATAATATCTAGGGAGTGAACCCAGTCTTACTTCATATTTAACGATTTACCTACAACAGTTCGCTTTTACAAAAGGCATGTCACCATAAGTAGATGTTACTAAGCTTCGTTGTTGACTTATTATGAAATTATATTCTGATGTTTTAAAATACAATGAAATGATTAACTCACAACATAATAAAAATAGTTTTAGGCCAAAGTTCACTTTACAGACAACATAAATATAAGGACGAGTGTAGAAGTGCAGCTTCTGGTGTGGAGCAAAGGAATGACATATCTGTATGTAAACAATATGAACATTAAATAATATTGACTTCACATTAAAATATTACACTTAATCATATTTAGAACATTCGTCATTAGTAAATGAGAAATTAAATTCCATAAACTTTTTTTTTATAAATATAAAAATAAATAATTTATTTTTAAATCAATTCAGTGGAATGGGCTGTGAATTGAAACTGAATATAAATATAAATACAAATGAAATTTGTATGGTGTAAAATAATAGCAAAGCATAATAGCAAACTAGCATTGACTCATATAATGTAATAATAATAAAGCTTACTTAATTATCTAAGTGTGCAATAACCGAAATGTAATTACACCTGTGTGGAAACATTGAACTGTGCGATGAAAATCATATTGTTGATCTGTCGGTTCTGGCTTTCAAATTTGTGCCTCCACCTCACATTATCTCGAGTGCAGATGTCAGCATTTTAAATATAATATTTCCATATATTCCAACTACGCTTTAAAGCTGTAACTATGTATATATCATTTATTATTAGTTTGCAAAAAATACTTTTACACATACAATTTTTAGTATTGAAATAAATGATAAAGGGCAAACGTAGATGAAGGATGGTATTAGTTTACACCATACTACATAGATACATAGATGCGAGCGAGGGGGAGTGGGGGGAGTGGGGCGAGTGGGGAGTGGCGGCTAGAAGATGTCGGGGCAGGCGGCCCAGTCGGCGCGCAGCTTGCAGTCCCAGTAGCGGTGCGTGTAGAGGTGCCGCAGGTGGTGGTGCGCGGGCGCGGCCTGGCGCGAGAACCAGGCCGGGCGCGGCGGCGCGGGCGCGGGCAGGCCGCGGGCCGCCGCCTGCTCGGCCGCCGCCTCCAGCCCGCGCCGCGCGCCGCGCTGCTTCTCCTCCAGCCGCAGCTTCTCCGCGTTGGCCTCGTCCCACAGGCCCTCCTCCATCAGCCGCTGGTCGGGCCGCAGCCGCGAGTCCGTCGGCGCCACGCCCGCCTCCGGCTCGTTCAGCTGCGCCGCCAGCACAGTGAAGTTGTACCACTTGTCGGAGTCGGGCGGCGCGGGCACGCGCTCCCAGGCGGTGACGAACTTGCCGGTCTTGCACACCGTGTTGTCGGCGGACGCGCTGGTCACGGGCGCCACCTCCACGCGGCTGTCCCAGTGGCCCTGCAGCACGTACCGCGGCACTCCCTGCGGGTCCTTGACGACGCCGGTGACCTTCCGCTGCGTGTCCTTGCTGAAGTACCCGTAGGGCAGGTACTTGAGGTGCGCCACGTAGCCGGCCGCCGGGCCCGCCTCGCCCGCGATGTCCATGTCGCCGTGGTTGTCCACCCACAGCTTGCCCACTATTATGTTGTGCACTGTCGTCGACACCTGGGTAGAACACAACCCTTTTATTTCTTTGTCAATTTAAGGGTACATGAAAATCAACTTACTGTTATTGCCTTTTAGCCGCTGTTTCATTAATAAATGTAAAGCATTTTAGTTTATACATTAAATCATTTTAAATAAAAATATATATATTAATACGTGAAGCGAAAACTTTGTATCCCTTTTTAAAAAAGTTAAGCAGACATAGGAGTGGGATATTTCGCCCAATTAAACTTCATATGGAAAAGGAATACAAAGAACTATTATTTTTATATAATAAACACTAGAAACAAATTTAATAAAACAATACACACATTACCACGTGTGCCACGCACCCATATTTGACTCTTTTGTTTTTACACAAAAAGGTCGAATTTCGACCACCGGGCGACCTCTAGTTACTTTTAAATATATCAATTACAGCAACCATTATAAACAGTAGTTTGCGTGATACGGGAATCGAAATCCCTTCACTTTCTTGAACAGTGCTTCAGGTAGACAATGGCCACGTAGAATTGATAGTTATTTTGGTTTCATTACAATAGTTGATTTACGACAACAACAAATGGCCAAAAGCAATAACATACAAATACATAAGCGCATAAGTAAGAGTTCACCTTGGACCAGCGGTAGATGTTACCGGAGGCAGCAGGCGGCGTCCGGGTCGGCGGAGATGAACTGCCCCCGGGAGCTGCTGCACCTGCTGCCCGCCTCCCTATCGGCTCCCACCCGCTCGCTTCCCCTCACCGACTCGGTGCGGAGAATACTCACCGACCTATACAGCGCCAGCCGCGACAACTACCTACCGAATCTCTTTGCTAAGACGTAGAGCGCCAACCGATCATCCCTCCAAATTATAACTTACCCTAACATGCGATTGTCACGATCTCGACAAAGTTGAACCGAAGACACGACCCGAACTTTTGGAAATGTTAGCGAGATAGTTAAAAGCACGTCAACGAAATCTCAAATTTGGAAGAATTGGTATACCTTCCTCCAGGTATATTTGTTGCCGGAGTTAAGGAACATCGCGGACGCGCTCCCCAGCGGGATGATCTGTAGGTATTTCCCGCGGAACTTGGTGGTCATGGTGAACTCCTGCCAGCACTGCCAGCCCGCCTGCCCCTCGCAGAACTGCGCCACCATGGGCGGGTGGTGCGACACCTGCTCGGATATTGACCTCCAGCCGAGGTCTGCCATACGATCGCATTCAAAGGTTTCACCTAAGAGTGGATTGAAAGGCTTGTTTGTCCTGCAGGCGGTGGTGGCGTAGGAGGAGACGGTGAAGGCGGCCACGTAGGCGAGCTGCTGCGCGGGGTCGCTGAAGCCGGCCGCCTGGTCCAGGATGGGCGAGTACTCGTAGTCCTCCGTCAGCCGCTGCAGCATCGACAGCGGCTCGCTGAAGTTCACCGGGATCGGGATCTTCGACAACTCTTTACCTATACAATTTTTCATAATGGACCAGAGGCTGAGAGGGTAGTTGGGCTTGTCGGGCACGCGCAGGCGCCGCGGGTGCCCGTCCACGGAGCTGGCCGCCTGGGACACGTGCGGCCATACGACGACGTCCTGCTCCTTGGCGCCGGGCGGGCGGCTGCTGGCCGCGCCGGGCGCCGCGCCCGCCTCGGCGCCGCCCATGGCGCCCTCCTGCCGCTCCTTGTCCTCCACGAATATCACCTGCTGAGTTTCAGTAACAGTTTCACTCTCAGATTCGTCAGAACTTTCTCCACTTTTAACTTTGTTTTTTCTATTTACAGGCACTTTAATTACAAATGAAGTCTTGTCATCCATAGTTGAGGTAACACCCTCTTCCACTGCATCGAAGAACTCGTGTTCTTCATCTTCAGTTTCGTTGCCCTGTCCACTGCCGTTTCCTCCTGTGTTTGACAATTATATAAATATATGCTGGTTTCATTTGTGATTTAATATTTTGTTGATCTTTCACAAGTAAACTGTCACTACATTACCAAGAATAGCATTAAGAAGGACATGTGTGCCTATGAAATGGGGTCCAACCAATACAATGATAAAAAATAGACCACAAGGTGACAGCCTAGCACTCTACGATATAGTTTATAATAATTATTTGATCATCAATTTACTAAGGAGTCTATCAGATTGAGATACTAACAGACGGGGAGACCACCACCATTTTATGACACAAATAGTTGATACGACCAGTGGAACACATTAGTTCTATCATCAATATGATAAAAAATTTACTATACTAAACCGTACCTGAACTATGTTATAATTACACAATTATATCAAACAACTGCTGTTAAAGTTACTTTTAAATATTCATTCAACAAAATCAACAGTAGTAATATGGTATCTTTAATTATTATATGCTATTTATATAATTATAACTATGACAAACAAACATTTACTAACTTGTGGCTGTGCATCAGAACAGTTAATTACATACAGGGCAGATAACACTACGTAAGCATTAGGGCTGTACAAATTTGCCGGTTAAGACTGCTAAAAAGTCAGCTTAACCAATTAGTTAGCTACCTCCCAGACTTATCCAATTTAACCGATTAAATATAACAGCTCTTAAATAGACAATATGTTGTAAGTAAAAAACTTGACAACTTACTCAATATTAATACCCAATAAAAAAATCTACTTCCATTTTTTTTTTTTATTTTTCCTA
>DWIE01000452.1:0-15201 GCA_018248235.1 Choaspes benjaminii | reverse complement strand
AATGCTTTGTATACATCGAACCAAAGTGGCCTATCATCTGGTTTTATAGCACCTCGCTTTACCAGACCTTCAGCTCTACTAAATATAGTTCCAATTCTTTCTAATCTACTTGTAGCCATATCTTATTTCTATGAATTTGAATGAAATTTCTGAAAAAAGAAAATTAAATAATTTAATTAACCTTTTGTAGTTTATTAAAAGATTTTTTGGTAATATTATTTCAATAAATAGGTTATGAATATGATATTATGACGGACTGTGAATTGACAATTGTCACAAGTGTTGCCACATATACAAATTTAAAACTCAGAAGAAATGTAGCATAGACATTTTCTACGAGAGAAAAATATTTTTCTCGTCTTATTAGTTTTATAACATTTTATCACACCAGTTAATATGTTTTACATTTTTACTCGCAGCTTTTATTTTCTTAGATTACAGTTGTTTCTTAATACTAATGTATGCTAATAAATTCAGGTTGAATAATTTCAAAACGACGGTTTTGTTGTAATAATGCGAGTACAAATGGAGTCAATGTAAAATTATTTCGCACTTATTGATACGTGTCCAGGTTTGCCTAAATATTAGTCAGATGGCCAGCTTAGTATGTAGTATTAACGTGGTCCAGTTTGCACTGATGATCCTGTAGATAATTTTATTGTTATATAAATTTCTTTTATATTTTCGATTAAAATTTCGTCAGCGACGAAGCGCGAATGAATATTGATGGATGTGTATTGTCGTAAGCCTAAATCTTATAGTCACTTATAGTCATTAGCGAGTCACTGACGAAGAAAGACCCTGCCGTCTATAGGTACTCAGCATTAAAGAGGTCATTTTATAATGCAAACTCTCTGTATTGCCCACATATATATGGTATTGCCAATGTACTCAACGTGATCAGGTAAAATAATAAAAAGAAAGGAATTCTTATCTAAATGTGTTCAAATACTGGTGTTCCATGTACATAATAATTATGTTATACAATACATAGTAAAAATTAAACTAAAATGAATGAATTGCAAATATTATATTATTAAAAAATAATATTAGTTACATCACAAAAACGAAAAACAACTCATATACTTCTATTTTAAAAGCTTCCTTAAAATTACATTGCTTACACATGCATTTTTACACTATTTACATGTTTAGTCTCAGTTCACTGTAAGTGTATTAAATTCACTTTTTATTGCCACACAAACTAGGTTTTTTATTTGATAGTGACAGCATTTTTTTTCTGTCACTAATTTTATGCTATGATTGAGAGCGATGCTTTCTAAAACACCGCTTATCGGCTTGGCGAGTTAAAATGTCAGACACGAAGTTTCTGTGCTTGAAAACGCGGAGAATATCTTCACGAGCTTCTTGAATACCCTCACATACTATTTTGCTTCTTTGTATATTACCCTTGAGAAGTTCAAGGATGGCATGAGAGTGGGGCTTGATGGCCGCGAGCGCACGTCCCGAGGCAGTCTCGATAGCTCTCAAAACTCCATCCAATTGATCGCCTACATCTGCCTCTAGTAGCACCAGGTCGTCCATCTGCGCGGTGAGGTGGTGCACCTTCCAGCCCTCCGCGCTGGACAGCACGTGCCGCTGCGCCGCGATGGCCACGATGTCGCGCGCGCGCGGCTCGCGGCGGCGCACGTCGGCCGGCCGCGCGAAGTGCAGCGCCGTGCCGCGCCAGCCGCACACGTAGCTCGAGCCCAGCTGCGGCCGTTTGGGCAGTGGATTGACAGTGACAGCGGGCGGCGGAGTGGACGGGGCGTCCTCCGCGGTGTACTCGCACTGTCGCACTTCGCTGCTTAACATCTGCTTGCGCGGCTTCTTCCGCGGCGAGCGGTCCTGCGGCGGCGGCTCCGGCTCGTCGTCGGGCGCGGGCGACGAGGACGCTGACACGGTGGTGGAGCCGCCCCCCGCCACGCCCACCGCCACGTCCTCCCACCCCGCGCACCCCGCGCCCTGGCCTGCACCCAAGCCCCCACTGTTCACGTTCATCCCCCCCGCACCACTGCTCATAACTGACGCACTACTGTTCACGTTCAGCATGGAGCCGCTCGTCACGTTGAGTGCCATCCCGACGTTGCTGTTCAGACTCAAGTTCGCGGCCGCGCTTATGCTGACGAGCCCCGGGCCCATAGCGCCAACTGCGTTCTTTGACGGGGATCCATCTATCTCTCGCTTCCTTAATATGGACGGTCTCGGCAAGACAGCGGTGTTTGATACTGATGTCTGTCGATTGTCATTCAGTGTTTGGACGGTATTGACAATATTCACTGATTGTTGATGCATAGGTTGGTGCGCATTCTGGTGAGCCTGTTGAAATGGGGGCTGGTGAGTTTGTTGATGGACGGACTGCAGCGGAGGTTGGTGAGAGGACGTAAGGCTGGCTGCGTGGACAGGCTGATGAGATTGATGCGACGATTGGTGCGTTTGTTGATGCGCCGGTTGATGCGACGTTTGATGCACCGGTTGATGCGTCGTTTGATGCACCGGTTGGTGCGTCGATTGAAGGGACGCTTGTAGAGTAGGCTGATGGGTTGGCTGGTGTGATATCTGATGCGCTGATTGGTGTGTCGTTTGGAGCGTTGGTTGGTGAGGGGGTTGATGAGGGGGTTGATGAGGGGGTTGATGTGTTGGTTGATGAGTTGGTTGATGAGTGGGCTGATGTGTAGCCTGATGTGCATATGGAGCTAGTGGTCTGGGCCCCCGTGGGACTTCATAGTATAGTTGTGGGGGGGCGCTGTTGCCAACCGCACCGCGGACGCCGACGTTCGCTACACCCACCACTTGTGGATGAGGCTTAGCAGTCTGATAGTTTCTTTGCAACAATGGCAATGGACGTGATGCAGTAGCTGCTGAAGAACTGGACATGACTCCACTTGGCGTGAGCACCGTGGACGTGGGCGGCTGCGGTGTGGAGTGCGGTGCAGAGTGCGGTGCGGAGTGCGGCGCGGAGTGCGGTGCGGAGTGAGGCGCGCGCGGGCCGGCCGGCCGCAGGGGCGCACGCCCGCCGTACACCAGCGCGCTCCGCCCCCGCCCGCCGCCCGCCCATGCGCTCCCGCCGCCTTGTGAAAGTGCAGGTTGGGAAGCAGGTGTGACGGGCCTCACAGCTAGGGAGGCACCAGCAGCCAGGCCGCGGGGAACATGACTTGTGACACTCTTGTTTACTAGCACACTGCCCGCACTGCTCACATTCACACTTGACAACACTGGTCTTGTATTGTGATGAGGTAAGGTTGGTAGCACTCTGACGCTGGGTGGCAGTGTACGCACCCCGGAGCTCACAACAGAGAGCTGGGCTCCAACATTTAGCACCTGTGCACCGCTCGCGGACGCACTCACTTGTGGATTTATAGCACCAGCACTGTTGTTATTAGACACCTGTGCAGACAACTGCGTTCCTTGGCTTATTATTTGTGTTGCGGGACTGAGAATTTGTCCGCTGGGACCAATTAGCTGCGACTGAGATATTATCTGAGAGTTCTGACCCAACAGCTGTGAGCCTTGACTGACCATTTGAGCGCCTTGTAATATTGGTGCTCCACCAATCATCGGAGATTGGGAAGCGACGCCCGAAGATACAATCTGGGCAGCTGTTCGCATGAGGCCGACGGAACCCGTATGAGATATAATTTGACTCGTCCCTGTGGTCTTTGGCTGCCCGGAGATTAAATGAGCCATTTTCACCTCTGTATTCGACATACTCTTCACTATTGTTATTTTTTGAGGCGCTGCTAAGTCAATTGGATACATTTTTCCAGCAGTGACTGATCTATCACTATCTAAATTATTGGTAATTTTAGAAAGTTGCACTGGCACTAATCCCAGAAAATCATTTTAGGTACTTCTATATACTTTTTGTTTCATTACACTGTTACAAGTTCAACTATCAAGAGAAAAATCGTGAAATGTACTCCAAAATTCGAACTTTTCAATGACAGACCCAAGCATTCAGTTCAGTCAGTGATTCCTCCTTCAATCAAGCGTCAAGCACAATAAAGCATAGACAATATGAAATTAAAAAAATAAAGATTTACCATGAAAGGAGCCAAAATTTAAAACTAATCAGTGAGTTTAGTAAATAGTTATATTTCTGTGTAATATTGTAGTGTAACCGTGAAGTGTAAAGTGAAACATGTCTATAGCGACCGGCTATAATGAAGCTTACGGACAACTTTACAACTCAGCATATAGCATATATTTGTATCGATGATATCAAGATACTTTTCATAGTTTTACTGACATTGACTGATATTTGTTTTTGTCGAGAAAATGTACGAAGAAATATCATAAATAATATGTTAAAAAATGTATTGCCAGTAATGCTGATAAATATTCTGTCATTGAAAAATTGAGCTTGCAGGTGTAATTTAAATATCATTTTACGTCAGACGATGCGTATCTAGTAGGTTCAGTAGGCCAGTATCATTGATTTGACAACACCACTCAGCGCTATGAACGTAGACGGTTTTTTTTCTATATGGCTATTTTGTTTTTTTTTCTGTCTAGTGCTATGAATGGCAGGCTCGATGAGATCATGATGTCATTGACACTACAAGTTGCCACGTTTTTATAGTTTGGTTTACTAATTAAATAGTTATTTGTAGGTCCAATACATTATAGGGTAGAAAGTTGTATGAAATTTTCAATGAAGATTATTCCTTTTTTGTTTTGTCTGTGAAAGTTTGTCTTGCACAATATTGCAATTGTTATCAAATTTGGAGATTTGCTTTCTGCTCCAACACAAGGGGGTCTCCAGTTTCAGCTTAAAATAATGAAATTTATTACTAATATTTTTAAACCGATAATTATTATTTTTTGAACTATAAAAAATAATAAAGAGTCCGCCTCGGGTCTCTAAAACAATTAGTTCACGACTGTATGTAAATAAACTAGAACATCGTTGTTTCTAGTATAAAATTAAAATGTTATTGTTAAACAATATATCTATTAGATTAATCTTTATTTTTTTAATAATTTATAAATATATTATCTTGTAATTACTATTCGCTTATTTTCTTCTACATAGTATATTTTATTTTTTTATATTAATTAGACTTGTCAGATTTTACCGTTTACAAAATGTTTAGTAGTTTATGAATTTTGGAAACATCAACACTGGCGAGACTATCTTGACAGAAAAAACAAACTTTATGGTTCAACAACAATGGCGGATCATCTCGGTGACGGTGATTTTTCTAAAGAAAATATAAATCATTTTAATCATGAAAGGAGGAGTAGTAAACAATGGGTTAGATTGAATGTCGGTGGAACATATTTTTTAACTACAAAAACTACGTTGTGTAGGGATCCAAATTCATTTCTGTATCGATTAGTCCAAGAGGATAGTGACTTAATTTCAGATAGGGACGAAACAGGAGCGTATTTAATAGACAGAGATCCTACGTATTTTTCTCCGGTGCTCAATTATCTCCGTCATGGTAAACTGGTCATCAACAATGACATAGCCGAGGAGGGCGTTTTAGAAGAAGCAGAATTTTATAATATTACGGAACTTATAAGACTAGTTAAAGAAAGAATATGTCATAGAGATACGCGGCCTTTAAAGGATTCAAAAAAGCATGTGTATAGAGTATTACAATTTCACGAAGAAGAGTTGACACAAATGGTGTCTACGATGTCTGACGGTTGGAAGTTTGAACAGTTGATAAATATCGGTTCTCAGTATAACTACGGTAATGAGGAACACGCGGAGTTCCTTTGTGTTGTGAGCAGAGAGTGTGGTAGTTCACTAAACAGTAATGAGGTAGAGCCTACGGACCGTGCCAAGGTGCTTCAACAAAAGGGATCACGTATGTGAGAGTGTCTGTACCATCTTTACTAGATTTTTGAGACTCAATTCTTGTGTGAAGTGTACATAGATTGTGATGTGAAAAGTTCAACCTTTGTATGGTTAAAGTTCAATTTACTTAAACCTTTAATTGAAATTCTGTTATTTTATGTGGCTATTAGTTAGAATAATTACTGTTATCACATCGGTAACTGATGAAGAATTTATCATTGGACATAAATTTCAGAAACCTTACAATTTGTGTTCAAAACATTTTAAATTTTGACAATACTATAGTAATATCTACAACCATTTGTTTATCACCATTTATACTGCACCTAAACATAGCCAATTGTATATTATTGTGTATGTTTTGTGTACATTAAGGTTTCTTAAATTTACTATCCAACAATATTTCACAAAAATGTTCCAATTTATAAAACTATTGTTACATTTGTGCGTCTAATAATTTCAGAAGTTGGTTTGTAATTTTTAAATTTTTCTGTTGATCTAATTATGATATTAACATTTGTTTACTCATTTTAAATTCAAGGTCATGTTGAATAAGGATGGCAATGACTTTAAATTATTCTAAATTAATTATAGAAAAGCAATAATGATTACAAAATCGATTGAATGACTGCCATTACAGGCTTTTGTACATTATATTTAACCCATTACAAAAAAAATAGTAGGCTTATTATAGTTATTCCCAATGGTCTGATTGAGCAGGCCAAAGGGAATATATATTCAAAGTGGTCTTACTTGTTCATTGCAAGCTTACATGATAATTATGCTTATGTGTACTCCTCCAAAGAAATAACTTACCTAATTAAATTAGTTGCTACATAAAACAAACAAAAAATGTGATTCCATATTTTATTCTATATGTACAGGTTATCATATGTTATCTTTGAAGGAGTATATGTAATAACATTATATTGTGTATAAATATAAAATATTGTACTGTCAATATAAGATAACAATAATATTGCATAGTAAGTTTATTTTTTTATTTTATTGTTAATAAACTCACTGGTTAATAAAATCATAAGGAGCCTTTTATACACAAATTATATAAAAAATTAATTGATAAATTTAAATTATGCTTATGATTGCATACAATTTTTTAAATCATTGCGAACTGTGAGTAAATTGCTGTTATTTAGATGTTTATTGCATTTTCACAGTTTGCTATGGTTTAAATGTTTAAATTAAACAGCCCATAAAATTTGTAACAACATTACACGTTTCTACCTCAAATAAATCGTATTTTCAATTGGCTATTTTGCTTTATTTATGCATACTCATTATGCATCCGAAAATCTCATTTTATTTTATTCTAATTGCAGGTCGTTGTTTCTTTGAGCGTTTCCTTCACTATTGAGATGCCTTGTATCACAGTCCGTCACTAGGTGGCGCTGTTTCAATCCCATGCAATTTGTAATTATCGTTAACGCAATCGAACAATTTAAAAGTTCGAACTGAGCACAATGACACTGCTAACAATTTGAACGTATTTTTTTAACTAAAATATTTGAAACGTCCCTAATATTCCTATTTACTATTCTACTATTATTAGTGGCAAACACGCAAGATGCCGTGTTCGGCTTATGCAACTACCTTCATAAGTTGACCGCAATATCTTGATACACCATTGCAATATCTAATATGAAGTATGTTTGCCTCTAGGCAACAAATGTCTATAAATTGAACATACATGGTTGTTCCCAATTCACTAATGCCCTATAAAAGAATATTATATCAAAATAAAAATATTACAATTGAAGTAGCATTGTGCAAATTTCAAATGATCCGATAACAATAACGAATTAAATGAGTTGTTAAGCTACGCGACTGCTCGAAGGAGTCCACTTAACATTAGGGATCATTTGGATGTAGATATCTCGAGTTAAGTGTAGTTTCGGAGTTATTTGGAAGATATATATTTGCCATAAAAAATTAGGTGTCCTGCACAAAGCAAGGCACCATTTCACATGGGCAAAGACTTCCTGTAATAAAACTTAGGTCCACTCTCATGTGGAGATCGGCTCTCATCTCTGAGCAAAAGCACCACTATACTTTGCTCAACCCATTTCCTACAAAAGCGCGCCATTCGGATTACTTACTCACCTTCTATTTCCCTTTGGAGTTGGCACAGACAATTGCTCGCTAAAGCGTATTCATATATAGTCATTTATAGGTATATAAAATACGTATTGCTGAAGATCTTTACTTTGATCATCCTTCGCTGGAGGATATCACTAATTTGATTGATTGATCGCAACCTTCAATATAAGTTAGAATTACAAATGGAACAAACATTTTCAACAGGAATATTAACAGAAATGTACAAATTGTCGACCTTGTACGCAACCTATACCCGTAAATAAAATAGTATGAGTGATTTGTTATTTTAAAAAACTACTATACGTATTGAGATACCTAATCATAAATAAAAAATTTTGGAAGTTTGTTCGGCCCGTCTCGATTCGGCTTCGAAATGATTAAACGGATTTTAATAATTGATTAGGTGGATTGAGTGGTAATCAATTGTCTCGTACTACTTCGAAGGGAACGGACTGGAGTAGACCTGAATCTTTATCACGAGCCTTTTAAAAGTATGTAGTTGTAGCGGCTACTGATGGATGTGAAAATAAACTTAAGATTGGCCAAGCACAAGGCTAATAAATATTCTCTCGACGTGCGAAGAGTCTGACTCGGACAGGTCATATTACGATTATTAACTTTAGTCCCACGCAACATGGCTCTGTCAAATGAGCTTTGTAGTTAGTTGGGCTAAATAACTTTTGTGCCTTCAAAAATGGTTATTTTAAAGCTATAAGCACTCTTTAAATTAAAAATATAATTATGTTTGACACAATGTTATGTTGATTATCTCGAGTAGGTTATTTAGTAGATTGTGAAATCAGACTTATTTTTACTCCTTTGAATTATTCACTTCTTAAAATAGCTTCATAAGTTGTATAAGGAGACTGATAACTGTAACGTAGTGATTCTTCTATTTCCTTTGTTGATAATTGTCAAGAAGATAAGTAGGCACCAATGAGACTGATTGTTAATAAAAGAAAGCTTTACTAAACGATTTTTTTATTTTTCCCTTTTTCACTTTGTCTAAGGCTGTAGGTCCAACTAAACATGAAAGAAAATAAGATTAGCCTATCTTCGCAAATAAATAATTTTAACCGGCTCATCTTGTTATAGTTTATTTTTACATACATTTTTTTACATAATAATGAAAACAATATTTAACTCCCTATTTGGCTATCAATAATAATGAAGGTATGTGAAGTCGTGGGTTCGATTCCCCTGGTAAGGTTATTTTTTAATTAGTCATTCTACATACTATTATTACTGTTTCTCTATCCCGCAAGGTTTGCAATGAAAATAGCAAAATGTATTGCTTTTCAATTGGTCATAAGTGATAGTGGTTCCAGTAGGAATCTATGGCTGGTTTCAAACAGCCCATTGCTCTGTTCGAGATCATTCACATCCTTTTAACTGAAACACAGGAGAGTTCCTTTTAATGTATTTGGGTTGGAGAATGGTGCCAAATGTTGAAATTGTAGCATTTGTTTACTTGTTTGTTGTATATCCATCCTTCTACCGTATAAAGAAACTAAGATTGTCTATGGCATAGCTGGTGATGATGCGGACAATAAGAATAATCGTCAATTCGATCAGAGAGAGATTCCCTCCCCCCTCCAAAGAGAATGAGACAGCATATGAAAGTTTACTTTAGATATGAGTATAAACTTGTTTCTTTCTTAGATAATTCAAATATAAAATAATGGGATATTAAGACAACGATGCATAATCATAATTACTTTATTTCACTGAATAAGTAAACAATTGACTGAAAACGTAATTATTTATTTGACACGCCTTCACTTAGTAGTTATTACTTAGTTAATCAATTTATAACTACATAATATATAAATCTATAACATGATGTTTAAAAAAATAAAGATTAGCGCTATTTAAAACTTAGATTTAAATTACACAATTTACTATAAAATATTGCATTTAACTGCATTAAATACAAGTTAACATCGGGCATCTAAGATTGATGCCCTTCTGTAAAAAGATTAGATTGATATATCAAAATACAGATTTTTTCACTCGCTTTTGTAAGGCATTGGGGTTTATTGTTTGACTATAATTAAATATCTTATTACTTTAAATAACAATAGCGTTTCTTGAACATTGCTTGCTGCCTAGCACCAATCGGCCATGTATGTAAAATCAGTGAAGAGTTTATGATCTGCGTTACTGAGGGGGCGAGGCTCTTTAGGGGGAGTGAGCACTGCAGCTTCAGACGTAAATTCACTATCGAAGTTACTCACGTCTTCGAGGTTATTGATTGTTGGAACAAATGGCGGCTTCACTTTTCGGAGTAATAGTTGTTCCCAGTTGACGTTGCGGAAAAATGCTTGCTTTTTGACATCCTCGGCGTCTCTCTCTGATGACCCTAACCGTCTTTCCGGATTTTTCCGTAACAGACGACGCATTAAAGCAATAGCTTCTAAAGATAATGTTCTGGGATAGCGAACTTCATCATTAACAATAGAATCAAATACCTCCCCTTCATCTTCTCCAGGGAAAGGAGATTCTCCAACTAACATCTCAAAAATTAGGACACCCAGCCCCCACCAATCCACCGCTCTCGTATATGATGTTTCCGTTAGTACTTCGGGAGCTAAAAATTCGGGTGTTCCACAAAAAGTACCAGTTCGATCACCCCAACCCATACCTTCTTTGCACAAGCCAAAATCTGCAATTTTAACATATCCATCCGTATCCAGCAGCAGGTTGTCTAATTTTAAATCTCTATAAATAATGTTATTTTCATGTAAATACTGTAGGCCTAATACTACACAAGCTGCATAAAATACTGCCCTGGGTTCGGTAAACACGTCAGCGTGAATGTGCATCATAAGGTCACCTCCAGCGGCATACTCCATAACAAAACATACATGCTGATCAGTTTGAAAGCATGCAAACAGATTCACCAAAAATGGATGTCTGATTGCATTTGCAACTTCAAATATTCGCTTTTCAGATAGTAGCGAATCAACTTCATCTCTGGCAATAATGTCACCTTTCTTTAAAGCTTTAATGGCAAAATACTCATTAGTAGGTTTGTACTGTGCAAGAATAACTTTGCCAAAATGTCCTCTTCCTAGAACACTCAACAATCTGAAACTCTCCATTGACATTTCCCCTGATTGTCTTCTGGAGTCTGGGTCTTTACTCAGAGTTTCTATAACTGATGATGACCGTGAAGATGATAACCTCATATTGTTAGTTATTTCAACAATCTGGTCTTCGTTACTGGGGAATTCAAGTACCAATTTGGGTGATGGAGACGGAGGGTATTCAACTAAAGGTGTATTGCATGATGGAGTTTGGGGTTCTTTAGAAACATAGCTATCTCTGGTATAAGAATCTTCTAAAAATGCAAAAGCCTCTTGTAATTCCTTTTCCATTCTAAGGGTAGATACATTAGGAGGAGGATGCAGAGGTAGAGCTGGTTTTGGAGGAGGTATTAATGGCACTTGCGGCACTGTGGGTGTGGATGGGAGACCAAGAGGTCTCACTCCAGCCATTCCAGCTAGAGTGATATTAGGATTTTCAAGGTCCTTGTTTTCAATAGTAGGTGATTCAAAACTTTGTGTCATATGAGCAGTTTGGATATTTTGGATAGAAGGTGAGGAACGTTTCAGTAATCTGCCCAGTATAACTGCAGGAATAGGCATTTCTCCATAGGGTGATCTAGGAATATTCTTTCCTTGCTGTTTAAATATTTTTCTTTGACGTTGTAATTTTGGTTTTCTTGAAATAATAGGGTTTAAAAATTTGATTTCAGCAAACAGAAGACCTTGAGGCTCGAGTTCCAGAGCCATTCCGTGTCGTATATCATCAATGAACTCTTCCAATCTCATAAATTTAACTCCACAAAGTCCACGCCAATCTTTCCAATGAACACCTATCTCTAATTCTCGTGATTTATCCAACTTGATAGTAAATCTGAAAATACCAATAATAACTTTTTATAAACATTAATTGGTTGTTGCTATAGATAAGATTAATAATCAATAATAAATATTTATTGATAGCATAACTGGGTCCAAATTTTCTGTGATGTTTTCATTTCATTCTATTACATTTCAAATGTTTACTTTTATCTTATGAAGTAGCGTATGGGTGTGCAGTTTAGGTGCTGGTGCTACTGCAGCCTATGACATCTGTAACCACAGATGATGAGCTACTTTTGAAGGAGAATGATTGAAAGCCTCATGTTCTACATATGCTGGCTATCACACCCTTACACAAGTAGTGCAAACACTACTATTTCGAGGCACACATTGGTGTAGCAATGGTACTGATCCAATCGAAACATATTTATGTTAGTTATTCCAGATACTAAACAAATTAGAAAATTTTGTCCAACTGCAGGATTCGAACCTGTGACTTCACACTTCACAGAGTGGATCATCACCATCTACGCCACTGACGAATTGGGTATATTTATGCAATTAGGTTTGTTAATAAATAGATTTTGGTAAATCAACTCTGTTAGTAACATTAACCTGACTGACTTAGTCATAATGGAAGTATGTGAACAGAGCCTAATGATAAGATAACATGAGTAATCACAATGTAGAAGGAATCATAAAGATTATAATTTCAAGGAAACACATGGTTGATTAAACTGTGTTAGTTTACTTTGGTTTAACATGCAACAGTATTAGAGCATATGTTTTAAATATTAATAAATCACTTGAAATGTTTCATTAAAAATAATAATTATTTCTATATTAAAATATTTGGCTACAACTTTTGTTTACTTATTTGATATGTATAGTAAGTAACAGGTTAAACGGAATTGTTAGGTAATTTAATGCCTATTATGCAATAATTTTATGAAATCATTGAAATACAGTTTCATAAAATGTTTTGAAACGTCTAAAACTCAGGGACTAACTAATACTGATTTCGGAAATGACACAATATTTGTTAATAAAAAATTGTGGATGGTTTCGCCATACCTCTGATCCCAAGCCTGTTGTGAGCATGGTCTCCAGCTGGTTTGAGCTACCGTGTGATTATCCAACTTTAGAACTGCCATGATTTCATTGCTTGTGTCCTCTTTGATGCTGTAGGTGTATTTCATAGAGTTGCGTATTGTTACACCTTTAACAAAAGATTTTAAATCGGACGGGCTAGCTAGGGGATCCCGACGGCTGCGTCCTGGAACATCTTCAAGCAGATCTTGGCATCCCATCAACCTAACTTCCAAAGTACCAGTAACTTGGACACATGGACTGATCAATGGTGCAGGAGATAAAAATGGGGCTCGTGCACCACTTGAACCAGACAAACTGACATATCCTGGGCTGGAGCCAGTGCTTCTCAATTCATGCCCAAGTTCTATAAATGCTGCACTCTCTGCAGGAAGCTCCTGGCGGCGCATGTCAAGCGACCTGCGCAACAAATCCAACTTTTGAGTGGATTCTACGAGACTTGTTTGAGCTTCATGAAGCGCCTTCTTATCGGTCACTTTTTTATCACTTTGCAGAAGTCTAATAGCATTCTTTGACCCCTCTACTACAGCTGCCTCAATGCGTAGGCGGTTTCTTAATTCAGCAATTCTTTCATCGAGCAATGGATCAACTCCACTCATATCAATACTCCTCCCATCTCCATTGGCACCGGCGTTATCCCCTTTTTGTTGTTTACTTAGTTTTGAAATGCGGAGTTTGAGGTATTCTATCTTGTCTTTTGAATCAGCTAGCATCTGATGAGCTTCAGCAAGAAGTTTCTTGTCGCGAGATTGATTGCTACTACTAATGCTCTGAATCATGTTTTCAGCACCCTGTTTTACTTTAAGTTCTATATTTAGCTGCTTTTCGAGCGAAGCCAATTTACGATCAGTGGTCCCTTCGCCGAGCTGGCGCTGCTGCTGCGCCGCTTCCGAAGCCAGGATGATCTCTTCATCGTAACTCAAATCCTCGGGCGACGTTGGGGTGGACTGGCCTCGTGATAATAGAAGCTGGGACTCTAGCTCTTGTAAATCGGATTTGAGCTCGTTTAGCTTTATATTAGCCTGTTTAATCATGTTACCTATGTCGGAAAGCGATTTCCGGTCGGTCGCGACTTCGCGCAGTTTCTCAGCACCTTCTTTTATTTTGAGTTCTTTACGTATCTCTCTACGTATGACATCCTTGAGTTCCTCCAACTTAGAGGGCAATGCTATTTCTGGAATACACTCAGTCTTAATTCCATACTTGACTCCCAACTCATAGAGGACGGGATGTCGTATATAATAACCTGGGTCTGCCATAATTGAGGATGCACAGTCTAACGTCAGTTAACCATAATTATGTGAGAAAATATCACTAGTATTGCTTTACGATCACAAAACGTATCTACTGATGTGAAGTTTAAGAGCATAATAACTTTTAAAATACTTAATTGAAAACATTATGATAAAACAGGAAACTAATTATTTTAATAAATTAATTGAAAAAACAATTTACAAACAAGTTTGTCGGACAACGTTATTACCAACGAAACGACGAAACGAAATTCTACCATTAAACCATAGATTTATAGATGACGTATGCCATGAACAAAATTAGCATGAGCAATTCAGGTGTTACCATCTATCATAGCAGGTATCACTGACCTAAAATGAATTGATTATGAAGAATTCGACGGATATGAGCTGAAATGATTTCAAAACAAGTCATGTGGTTATTTCTTTGCCTATAGTGTGTTAGATTTAAATAAAATCAATTCATTTTTCATCCTGTTCTTAAAAGATTTTCAAACATTCGATTGTATTATTTAATACTCAATTAATTTAGATAATTCTTTATAATTAATTTTTTTGATATCAGATGATAGATCAATTCAGATGCGGTACCTACTCCAGAAGCCAAAATAAAACGCTTCGTGTATTGCGTCAAAGAGTTTACCTTTCATATTACATTGAATCATTGAATTGCCGACAATGTTGACGGTGTTTCCGACATAATCAAACATTAAAGTTCTTTATCTTGTAATGTTCGTTCAGCCACGAAACAAAAATGGGAATATTTGCATCAGTGTACTGCACTTTTCAAATCTTACTCTCGCGTTTTCTAGACCCATTTACTAGACTGGTCTATTTAAAATTACCGAATTAGACTGAGTTTAAAAAATAGCAACATAATGTGTACTAAGCATAGAGGAATAAATAAAGCTAATGGAGGAATAATACTAACTATCATTGAAGAGAAGTTAAGCCGACCTCCGTACCTCTCAAGAGAAGTGCCCTTAGTCTAGGTTAGGTTCCTTGTTGTTTTTCATGCAGTCTTGATGTCTAAATTAAGTTC
>DWIE01000451.1:0-15205 GCA_018248235.1 Choaspes benjaminii | reverse complement strand
TTACTTACCTTGATTATGTGGACACGAGTGCACTGACATATAACCTACCCATGTTTACATTAACATTATAAAAACGTAACATCTTGATTTGCAACGGCCAAGTATTCCTATTCGTATGATACGCCCATTCATAACTCGTTAGTAGACGACTGTTGCGCGGCAGCCTACCCTGATTGGCGCCACTCCAATCAGTCATGAGCTCTTTTTAGGTCAGGTAGTCCACTGTGTTTGGCGTCCTGTGCTTCTTTTTCAAAATGTGGTCTCCATCGAGAATTTTATTTCCCAACAGTTCGCCCAGCAAATTGCTATTTCAGCTTGCTCGTTTTATGAACTGTGGTCGGCGAGTTTTTCTTGTACGAATTCCATCATTGTGGTCGCACAGAGAAATACCGGGCTTGGTTCAACACGTCGCACGCGACTTTGAGTTTCTAAATGAGGTCAGTTGAAAAGAAACGCCTCATGTTACTACTGCCGCACATACAGTATGAA
This sequence comes from Choaspes benjaminii, assembly GCA_018248235.1. NCBI lineage: Eukaryota > Metazoa > Arthropoda > Insecta > Lepidoptera > Hesperiidae > Choaspes > Choaspes benjaminii. Next base: position 14,716 of record DWIE01000451.1, on the reverse strand, counting down.
AACCTTTTAACTTCAGGCATAACTCGGCAAGAACTTATAAAAACTTCTACAGTACCTGTCATTATGATGTTAAATGATGTGTGATTGTAAATCCTAATTGTAATTTTGTATTCGTAGATAATTCCGTTCCGACCAAGACCATGGGACTTGTGTAATAATAATTTATAATCATAATAATAAAATGAAAACTTCAAAATAATTTTAATCTAGGACTATTCATCCCTAAAACAAACTGAGATAAGCACAGATACAGAAGCCGCGTCTCGCTATTGGAATACAAAAAGTAATTACAAGTCCCCTTATTCAAAGATCGCGATGAAGAAAACAACTACTGCAAGAATAATTGCTTTTCGCGCTAAGACAAAAACTGTGGAAAAAACAAAAGATGTACTGACATTTCCAGCTCCATTGTCCCCTTGTTCTCTTGCTGGAGTGGTATTAAACATTCATTCGCTATTCAATATGTAGAACTGGCTAGTTCAGATTCTATCGCGTTTATGAAACTGCGCATAATGTCATATTGAAGTGATTTTTCCTCGCTTGGCAACAACCGCTTGGCTTCTCCCTCTTTTATTTGTTTCCCTTCTAACTCTTTTTATGAACTAGATTAATTTCATTTGATTGATGATTGATACTGCCTTACTTGATTCTCGAATTTAGTTAGAAAGTTCTATGTAACTTTCGTTAATTTTATTACTGAAATGTCATATTGCGGCAGAGTAACTTTAGACTATTTGATCATAATTTTGACTATATACTCTCAATTTTTTACTAAATTTTCAAATCATTGCGAGTCTATTTTCAATTTATGCCTTTCTTTGGCTGTGCAAATTGTATAGTTATACTGCTGTTGACTTTGATTTATACTGACTATTAATCGATGTAAGGTCCTAACGACTGTTCCAAATATCTTATCTGTCTCTGATATATCTTTACTAGAGGTACAATTTAAATTAACATAGTTCGAATTCTGTACCCTAGATTTCGCACAGATATAAATGACATAAGATTTAACTAATTTTATTTTCTCACGACATATTTTAATGGTTATTTTCTTTGTTGCCAGGTACAACGGAGCGCGCGTGCCTCATCACTGGCTCGGTGGAGGGAATCATGGTGGTGCTGGACTTCATCATGGAGAAGATCAAGGAGAAGCCGGAGCTAGTGAAGCCCTTCCCGGAGGGCGTGGACACCAAGATGCCACAAGATAGAGATAAGCAGGTTAAGATTCTCGTGCCGAACTCTACGGCGGGCATGATTATCGGCAAAGGCGGCAACTACATAAAGCAGATTAAGGAGCAGAGCGGCAGCTACGTGCAGATCTCGCAGAAGGCGAAGGAGCTCTCCCTGCAGGAGCGGTGCATCACCGTCGTTGGCGAGAAGGAGAACAACAAGAAGGCGTGCCTGATGATCCTGCAGAAGGTGGTCGACGACCCGCAATCCGGCTCGTGCCCGAACGTGTCGTACGCGGACGTGGCCGGGCCGGTCGCCAACTACAACCCGACCGGCTCGCCGTACGCCGTGCCCACCACTGAGGTGACCGAGGTGACGGCTTGGACACGCTACGGGCCGCCGGCCCCGTACGGGACGAGGCTCTGATGCTCTTTACGTTACTTTATCGGGTTCGGGTGGTGGTTGCGTGATTGGTACCTCGGGTCGGTTCTGTCGAGCGGATTGTGATGAGAGTTAAGCGCTGGTCGGTCTGGTCCTTCGAGCGGTGGATAGTGTAGTAGAAGCGTGTTAGGTCGTTCAAGTAGATATGCTTTGTGTAATGGTGTTATCAAACATCTTATAAATTATAGCGATTCTAATTTACCACATATTTGATTAATTTAGATTTTTGGTCCTTCGAGCTGATTATTAAATTATTCTAAAGATACGCTTAATCACAAAAAAAATGCAATATTATAACAAGCTTAATATATGTCATTCTCTCAAGCTTACCGTAGTCGTTTTATCAAATAATAGGACGTAGGCTATTTTTAAAAGTTATAATTCGTAAATATAAATGTAGGTCGAATATTAAAGTACAGAATATAGTGTACTGGTATGCTAGGACTGGTCTTATATCGGTGTAGCCGCCAAGTGGCACTCGAGGCGTGTTTGAGTGGTTACGCACATGGCTGCGCTACATCGCCTCTCGCTCGTGCCGTGCCATCGTCGTGCGGAATTTCATCTACCGAGAGTACGTGCAATTTAGAGATTTTTAGCTACTATACGTGAATATATCGTGATAGCAGTGCTTAAAACGGTTATGCTATAGCTTAAAAATTAATTAAAATAATGTAATCTGTATGTTTGTTGGTCCTTCGAGGCGGATATTTATGGTCGAAATAATTTTAATTATCTTGTCAGAAACGTTATAACATTATTATACTACAGATTGCGACATCATTTTTAACGGCTATATTAAATTCGAACTTTTGATCCTTCGAGCCGTAAACATAAATATTTGCTGTGGATTACTTCAATCGAATTCAACGTTTAAAAATTGCGAAATAAATTCCACCAATCTCTTTTGTCTTTCCAAGACATAATACAGTACTTACGTGTTATATTTGAAAGATGGACGCAAATAGGCGGGGCGTGTCCGTACACGTACTGGCGGTAGTGCGGCGTAGTGTGTGACAGCAGAGCCTCGCCGCGGGAGGCGCTCGCGGGCGTGTTCGAGTGGTCGCTGCTCACTCGAGCTCTCGTCACGCCATCGTGCATCGTACACTATGCATTCTTTTTGTGCTCGACTCCCATCAGACCATCGTTTAGATTTTAACACGTACCCTTTTCACGCCGCGGCATCAACCGCCTTTGACAATGAATACGTAGCTTTTAGTAGTTGGCTCATTTTTCCGTAGAAGAAATTAACTGATCGATGACTAACTGTAGCTATTTCGTGCCATTCAGTAGAACATTGGACTTTTGAAGCTATTCATATTGTTACACAAACGGCTCTGTTGAATATTGTAACTGTAGGTTTTGACACTTTTTGGCTCGTTGTATCAGAGTACAGTGAGAAAGTGACAAAAGATATTTGTTAACATGTAACAACATAACAGATCTCGTTAGCAACTAATACCACATCAATTGTAGTAGTAGATTTCATTATGATTAAAGCTAATGATGTATGAAAATGATCAGCAGTTTTCTTGTAGTGGTAGCTTTAGTATCCATTTCATTGTATCAAGGGATTGTTCAAGAATGAATTATTAAATTTCTCGACCGAGTTCGCGCATACCGATCCACATGCATCCTTGCATCGACTTTATAACTAACACTGCTCACGAATCAGACATGACTCGTACATTCCTTTCGTCACAGTCATACCGATGCACCGAGCATTAAAAAAATAGTGACATTTTTACTAAGAAGTTACATCATATCTTTTTTATAGAAATAGTGATGCAGTGTGTCGAGTTAGAGTTTTGTTACTATTCCATCGCGGGTAACGTTAACTACAATTTGAAAGAATTACACAATTTTTATTCATTCAAATGCTACTTAAAAGATTATACAAATTATAACTATAGTACACAAATTATAACTTAAAGGGAAAGTTTGGTGTGGTTCATATAATACCACTAATTTCTGGCACGTATGTAATAATGAACCATACTCAATTTAAATGGGATGTTACTTAATGTTAAAATATTTATTACATCAAAAATCTTTAAATAAAAATTTGAGTAGCAACATGTGCGTTACTACCCCTGAGGGCTAAGATAGGTCGCCTCGCGTATCCTTTACGTGCCGGCTGCCACACCCTTGAAGCGGTAACACGAGACGTGTTAGATAAGTTCTGTTTTACATCAGAAGTAGGTTTGGTACTCACCCGGGTGAACCTGGGTAGATTCTACCACCGAGAAGATTACATGGCGCTGTTACAGCTCTATACAAATTGTAGGTTAACGTTGACGCGGTTAAATGTAAGGAAACTCGCACGAAGTACTCTGAACGTAGCGAAGATATTAGTGGACTCACTGAAGGCTACAACTTGCTGTCCTCCGTGTCGGTACTCACACCTATTAGAGCCATAAACCAACGGTGTTTCGCTGTCGGTAGGTAGCCAAATTAAGCAACACTCAAGCCGTTGAAACTGAACCCTCAGTGTTAGCAACATATATGTCAATGGATATACAGTGTGCTACATTATAGGAATTCATATAGAAGTAGTAAATATTAATATCAGTGAGGATGTCATTATTTTTTCTCTTAGAATGCAATCAATTGTATAATTTTGGCTCTGCGCGATATTAAGAAAATATTTAAGTCCAGTAAATAAACAAGTCTATTGCTTGTCTCCGGCGTTCCTATGAATAATTGTTTCATAGATACAACGATATCTCAACAGGATGTCCAATAATTTCTAAGAGAAAAATATTATTTGTATTACTTTTATGCATTGTTTCCTTAAGGTTGGCAGAGCCAAAGTTACGGTTGATTGCACAGTTCACATTCACTCTCAAACCAAGTACCAAAAAGCGCAAAAATCCGATTCCAACTTAATGGTGACTGTCAAGTGGTTGTGCGTAGTACGGGTGTCTCTCGCCTCCCCTACGCATCCCCCTTCCTCGTATATCTGAAGCTGCGTACAGATGATTCGTAACGCAACTGTGATATTGCGTACAACGTTTTGCACGCATTTTTACGTACATACGTTGTTGAAAGTTATTCTGCAAGAGAAGTATTTACGAATATACGAGAGATAATATGGTTACTAAATAATAAATCGAAAGAAAAAAAGAATTGCATTAAAATCTGTATGAAAAGAACATTACACATTTATTGTTAACCTAACATGCCGTTTTGCAATGATGTTGTGTTGCGATGTTAATGTGTTGCAAATAAACTGTGCACCATTTAACCCGTAGCGACTTACGTGTAATTTGACTGTCAATATTCATTCGCCAATGAGGTAGCGGAGGGTACTGCTGTTTGTCGCCACTTCGCTGTCACCATTAAGTTTGAATGTGATTCAAACCGAGTGTTCCCATCAATTATCTCCTTCACTTCCCATGAAGTTGACAGTAGAGTGATAAGTTCACCCTCCCAGTGGGGGGGGAGGGGGAGTGTGGCGGTGAGTGAGACGGCGTTGGTGTGTGCAGGGGCACGCGCTGGGCGGGTCGGTGGGCGGCGTGGGCGGCGTGGGCTCGGTGGGCTCGGTGCTGATGAACGGCTCGGGGCTCGGCGCGCTGTCGCTGCAGCTGTCGCTGGCGCCGCCCGGCACGCCGCCGCCCTCGCCGCTCACGCAGCACACGCTCGACCACATCAAGGTGGCGCTCCGGCAGGCGGGCTACTCGGAGGCGGGCATCTCGGAGATCAGCGCGGCGCTGGCGCTGCTGGTGAAGCACGGCGTGCTGGGGCTGGCGCTGCCGGCCGCGCTGCCCGCCGCGCCGCTGTCCGCCGCCTACTTCCCGCTGCACGCGCCGCACGCGCAGGACTCGCCCGCCGTCTTCGGCCCGCTGTCGCAGGTCTCGCTCGGTGAGTTGCGCCCCCCAGCACCACCACCGCACGCACACCCACACCCACACACACACGTACAAAGACACACACACAAAGACTATCACCCAATAGATAAAAGGCCTCACATATACATGTGAGATATTAGTTTCGTGTCTGGAATAACATTACGGGTGCTAGAACATGAATATGTTCGACTGGGTTGGGACCACCGTCACATCTATTTGTAACGTGAACCAGTAGTGTTCGCACTACTTGTGGTTCGGCGGTGTAAGGATGTGATAACCAGCATACGCAGAACATGAGGCGTTCGATCTATGACCTCAAGTGCAGCACCGCATATGTTATTACAGATGTCATGGCCTAAAAAATTTATAAAATAACGTCATTTGTTTTTAAATTCAATGCAATTAATATAAAAACACCTAAAATATGACGTGATTGTAAAATATAACTCTTAATTATTATTAATAACAAGTTGTGTAACACTTCTCCAGCTAGCCATGAAATATACAGCGCAACATATATATTCTCAAGGTCCATGCGACCTGCCCATTACGACTTTTAGCCTTGACGCACGTCAAGCTAACTATTAAAGTTAAATTGAAACAACTATTTATTTTTTGTTCCACACAACAACTATAAACATACAAATACATGTACATGTACATATACACAACAATAATACCGGAATGTATAAAAATATGTTTGATTGAGGTGCGTTTTCATTTACATATTGCTTATGGAATAGAACAATTTCCTCAATATAACATATTAGCAATGTCAAGTGCAGTTTTATCTGTTCTGCAATGTATTCAATCAGTTGTTGAACAATGCACCTCAATCGCTGATGTAATAAGGTGTATTTTGTAACGGCAATGTAATTCTGCATTTATTCACCTACAGCAGTGTGAGTGTCGGAAAAGATTTTATCATAACTCTAAAGTTATTTTAATCCAACAGAAAGGCGACATTGCGTGTTTCCTTTCTAAGGAGGCTCTAGCGCAATGCTGAACCATTTCTGACTGCAAGTGCTATCGTGTGACAGAATCATTAACCAAACCCGCTATTATTGTATATATACTATGTAATATGACCTTTATATCTATTTATAAGCTTTTAATGCTCCAGTTTTATATGTTCTCTTTTTTCATGTGGCAACACTAAAAACACTGTATGTAGTATGATGTTGGTAACACTGTATAATATTATTTAATAGTATTTATTAAATTTATTAGTATAAGAAAATTGTAAATATTACATATGAAAAACTATTATATTTGTGTAATTATATTGTAAATAATAAATAATATAAAAGATATAATCACTCATATCGATTGAGGATTCAAGATATATTAAGTCATATAATTTTATTTACTTCCTCTATCTATTATATTATAAGGTATATATATTTATTTTATTTTATTTTATTATTTATCTGTTATAACATTACAAACAATTAGTTAAATATTCCAATAAATTCTGTCGCATGATAACACGGCAATTAAAACAAGGTACTTTCTGTAATTAATTTGATGATTGCATCTTTTAATGATATTATAGATATGTTTTATTTCAAATATTTTCTTATAGAAATGTGCAAATGTGTTTGATTAAAAGGAGCGGTTAGGGCTGTCTAAATTGTCGGTTGTTTTTGTATTGGCTCTAGGAAATGATTACTGAATTGGCTTATATATATTGGCTGTGTCGTGTTTGAAACAAGTTGTGACTAATTATGTGGCCGTTTTCGGTGTTCGTAGAGGGCGCTACTGTGGCGTTTTCTTTTTTTTTAACATATAAAACAACGTTTTGAAGATAAATAAAATGGCTTATGTTAGGGACATAATTTTTACTTGAGTTGTTTAGATTACATTACATATATTATAATAATTAATTTATTATCATTAAATATAGTACAAACAATTGTGTCATTATTATTATATTCTAAGAGTAATAATTATCAAAAAAAAAAAAACTTCATTAAAGAGGCCATCATTCTATAATAAATTTAAAACCAATAACTTGTAGGTACCTGAAGATGACCAAAAAGAGATTACTTTTTTTTTTAAATTAAATATATATAATATTGCCTAGTAACGCCCTCTACTGCTCATCGGTACTCGGCTTACATCGCTTTCAAAATTCAAAATTTCTTCCCAACGCTTCGCACGTCTACTCTGCAACATTTCTGTAGTACATGACCACAGATATCAAAAAGAATAAAATCTTTTATGACAAACAAAGCTTTGTGTGCTCTATGGACTGGAAGCGGTTTGGTTTCATACCAACGACTTATGTGGCTTACTAATTGCAGTCAAAGAACAGTATACTCGTTCCAAATTAATGGGTTCTCAACGGTATGGAACACAAATTCCAAATTTGAAAATTTAAATATATATCTATTTTAATTTTAATTCCGAAAAAAATGTTATTTGTTTATTACTCATCACAAATATCGTTAAACTATTGTATTCTATAAGTAAAATAAAATGTCTGGTTTGAAATCATATTTGCTTCCTTGAGTGGTCGAGCGAATAATATATAGTTTCTTTCCTACTTATGAAATATTACATTAAAAAAGTTGTTCTATCGGTTGCACTATAAACAATTTCATTACTCGCTGGACCACAGAAGTAAAGTCCCTTTATTTATAATGTTTATGTATTAAGTGATAATTGATTACTGCATGTGTGTATCAATGGTGTGCTGTTGTATTGCTGATTCAGTTACTGGAATGATTGGCTTTCGGTTTTATTGTCCACTGTCGTTATCGAAATTTCTTGAACATCGCTTTGTCGCACCACCCTATCGGCAATACATACCTAACACTCGTGGGCACCTGCTCGGCTGACGGTATTTGAACAACTGAAGCTATTTGATCAAATTCAAGGAAAGGAAACACGCTGGCATCTCCCTTGGTGTTGTCCATAAGCAATAGGAGGGTAGGTTGGTGTAGTCCATAGGCAGCCATAGTAATATCATCGACCGTTTGCCCGTTAATTGTTGGGCGACCGAGCTTCACTCGATTTTTTTAATTTCTATGTCCAAATTGTATGTACGTAAATGTAAGGTAGTAAAAAATCTATTTCGTAGACTCAAGAGATGGCGTTAGTAGTAGGCGTCTTTAAAATATTTATTTTCGTGATAAAATCGCATGTTTTGAGGAAATACACCTATGTCGATAAACTCAAAAAGCAAGACCCTATCTGAGTACAACATTTTATCGAAATCGTTAGAGCCGTTTCAGAGATTCTCAATATATATAAGAATTGCTCGTTTAAATATGTTTTTATTATATTAATTAGTTGCTATAAAGAAATAGAAACACCTAATACAAGTACACGTGTTTTTCGGAAATGGGAATAGCAAAAAGAGTCAGTCATAAGTGCTAAGTCACTAATCACTGCAGTGTTACTCCTTGATTTATATATTTTGTTGAAAAAATCTGTCTAAAAAAAGTGATTGTTGGAAGAAATCCGTTTCTGCAGTTGTCCAAGGTACCGTCAGCCTGGTAGAGTATTGCGACGGCTTATTAGTGAGTTGAGTGTTGAAAGTTGTCGTAATTTTGTGCCCACAACTCTTTCCTACCAAGGGAATAACGACTTGTAACTCTGCTTTTAATGTTAGCTTCTTGTACTATTTTTTAATTCATTATCTTTTTAATTTTCATTTTTTGTCAATGTATCCCAAACGAGTCGTTGTTGCCGATATTATCTTTTTTCAAACCGCAACACAGCGCTGCCGATTTAGTAGTACAAGCGAGACGTAATAAGCGCGATCGATTCGATTTCGAACGAATTTATCGCCGCACCGCGCACACTCGTGGGTAATGCTGGTGTACGTTTTGTTTGCAACTTGTAGACGTTTTGTACCAATAGATGTTTTTGTTTTTCATTGGCATAATGTTTAGTGAACTTTTAAATTAACAGACTGCCAATATTTTAAAGTCTAGTTATATATGTTTTAGTATGTGTTAGAAGTAGATTAATAATTAGGTGGTTTCCTTTTTCTAAATTTTGTTTCCTAACTATAGTTATAAAACAAAAATTAAAAGTTAATCTTTTCTATTCTTCTTTCCGATTATAGTTTGATCCTTACCACACAGATAGATCGGTCACGCTTTCAGCACAAAAAGTATTTCAGTGTATATGAAGGACACGTAATAATTTCTTGTGTCCACGTATCAATAGTGTCTATACTATAATATACTATATATAGGTATATGTCGTAGAATTTCTATCCCCCTGTCCAACACGCTTGAAGCACTAAACGCAAGCACAAAGTATAATACCGTCCGAGGTATTGTACGCGAGAGAGACACGCGGCAGCGGTACAGTAGTGGTACAGTAGCATCACTCCCGGGGCGCGCGGGCGGCGCGGGGTAGCGGGCGGGAGAGGTGAGGTGGGGGAGGGGTGCGGGTCGGCGGGCTGTGCGCGGTGGCTAACCCGTGTCTCTGTCCGCAACAGCGCGAAACGTTCTAATGTAAGTGTCAGCACCTCGCGCCGCACGTGGCCGCTGGCCTCGCTAGTAGGCCGCAGGCCGCTGGCCGCTCCTAGCCGCCCCTCAGCGTGACGGTCCGCAGGCGGCGCGCGCGGCGGCTCGTTAGAGCGTTTCGCGGAGGTTGCATTCGAGGCGCTTCGCCCCCCAGCCGTGGCGCCCATCTCGCTGTCGGCGGGCGTGGGCGGCGTGGCCGGCTTCCCCTCCGCCTCGCTGCTGCCGCTCTCCAAGAGCCCCACGCCGGCCGACGCGGGCGTGAAGGACTCGAAGAATGTGGAGATCGCGGAGGTCATCGTCGGGGCCATCCTAGGTCCGGGCGGGCGCAGCCTGGTGGAGATCCAGCAGATGTCCGGCGCGAACATCCAGATATCGAAGAAGGGCACGTTCGCGCCGGGCACCCGCAACCGGATCGTGACCATCACCGGCTCGCAGACCGCCATCGGCAACGCGCAGTACCTCATCGAGCAGAAGATCCAAGAGGAGGAGGTGAAGCGCACGCGCCACAACGCCATCTCCGGCCTCATGCAGTAGCCGCCGCGGTCCCCGCAGCACGCCGCGGCCCGCCGCAGTACGCAGCCGCCCGCCGCAGTACGCAGCTGCCCGCAGCCGCACGCAGCGGAGCGCCGCGGTACGCCGCGGAACGCCGCGGAACGCAGTACGCGCCCCACAGTAGATTCTAGTTGTTCTAGTCACCGGCACGCGAGTGGCGCGAGTTACCTGACTCTAGTTAAGTTACGTTTGGTTCGCTGACCGACAACACCGGCGAGTCCGCATTACCTATTTACGATGCATACAGATTTTTATGTATATTGATTTACGCATGTACTGTAAATTTAATAGTGTTGAACGTTTTATTGCTATATTTTATGTTTTTAACGTGATGACAAGTAATTATTTCTATCTGCCTAGCAGACGGTTATTGTTGTTTAAGATGTAATAATTATTGTAATACGATTGTGATATGTCCTATCACGGAAATTCCTATTCCATTACACACATTATTTTATTTTTTTATGTCGTTCACTGCATATTATGTTATTTACACGGTTGATTTCATTGTAAATGTTACCATTGATAAGTTATTTTTTAGTTACTCAACACGGTTAGGGCCAATGTTGAAAAATTTGAATTTATATGTTGGACGTATTGGTCTCGCGAACGGCAATATGGTACGCGCGCGTACGTGCGTATCGTGCGCGTGTGCGCGCGTGCGCGCGTGCGTCCGGCACGTACCGGCAATAGTAATACTAGTTGTTAATCAGTCAGTCGTTCGGAGGGGAGCCAAATGATATCGTTACCAAAGCTGGTAAATATTTAATATTTTTTACGTGACATAAAATTATATGTTACATATTGTGCAATGCATTATATTTTGTTGGTGTACGTCGTTGACATGATTATAATTATTATTATATTATTATTTTTTTTACACTTGACACACTCGTCTTGAATCTAGTAGCAGAATTAATTGTTTTCATTCCTTTATTCTCGCGGTAAAGATCTTTATTTTTTATACGTTTATAATATTATGTTTTACTTCTGTTAGGAGTGTTTTCATAGTTGTTCGTTTTTCGTCGGTCTAAATTTTTGTCTTAAAATATAAGTACAATTTAAATATTAAATGCATGTCCATATAGTAGAGAGTTATATATTTTAAACGTTTTAAAGCAGATTTCTATATATTATTCGAGATGACAATATGAAATATTCTTATTTACAGTAACGATGTATTTAACTTAAATGTTTATTTTTGAATCGCCATCGTAGAGCGAGGACGCGACTCGTCGCCTCGTAGACATAATAACGTAAGCTGTGATTGTTTTGTCGACATTGTCAAGGTACTTGTCACTTGTCAGTGCACCGCGCCGCTGGCCGGCGCCGCGCCAGCCAGCCAGCCGCGGCCAGCCAGCCGCGGCCAGCCAGCTGCGGCCAGCCAGCCTGCCGCGGCCAGCCAGCCCGCCGGCCCGCCCGCCGTCCGGCCAGTGGCGCAGCTTAGTCTGTTTAGTTCGTTACCTCACCCGTGCCATCACCCGATGCCGGTTTATACTTATCAAACGATATGGAAACAAGTACAAATGAACATGTTAACATTAACATAATAAAATATAATTATTTGAATCGGCTTAAAGGATTAACGTACGGTAGTATATAAGTAAAGGAATTGAGAGACAATTTCTCAGCTTAAACATTTGCGATGTAAAATGAACGGCTAGATACGGTCTTGGGACAGGTGCGAGATCGGGTTCTCGTGAAGTTATTGTCGAATAAGTTGTTGTAACTTGTGCAACTGTCCAACGACGCGGATAACTTAAGTTGTGGTATTGTTACTGGTCTATTATACGTGTGTTATGTAGGTAACATTACGCATTGTAGTTGCATTAAACGTAGATAGTTATTATTATAGTATATTCAATCTTTAAATATATGATAAGTATCGCTGTTCGACCTCTCTGGTGTTTTTCGACTTCTCATCTTACTAATGTTTATGTATATTTGGGGTTAGGTACGGATATCGTGTTGTGTCAATTAAATATATAGGTTCGGCATGTTCGCGACTCGCTCACACCGACGCCCGGTGCCTCTCGACACTCTGCGTCACTTTGCACTCGCTCTCACTAGACACTTGTGCAATTTGACACTGAGTGTCACTTGTCACTTGGAGAGCCAGTATGGCATTGTTTTTTGTGGTGAGGCACGGTCCTACGTATTGATGCGAACGCGACGCAAGTCAGCGGTCGGTATGCTACAGGGATACCGACTTTGGCAACTCACCCTTCGCTGCACTGCAAGATCCATGTGCTACTTGTCAATATCTGTTTGCGCACGCGTTCGCATTGAAACTCTCACGTTGTCTTGGTACAGACCCACGATGCGATGGAGTTAGGGTACTGGTGTCACAAGGTGGGAGCCGAGTGCCGGCCGCGTCCCGGGCGCGCCGAAGCCACTCGGGCGAGGGCGCAAGCCTCCACAGCGGGATGCCTGTTAACGTCGATTTTACAAGCTCAATTTTATTGGAACTTTGTTTAGTCGGTACGTGTAAGTGAATACGTCAATTATACGAAAACAAGTCTTGATGTAGCGGGCAGTTGCTATCGTGCAATAGGTTACTTAGACAAACGTTAAATAGACGAATAATAGGACGGGAATACGGTAATTTGTTGATAGTTTGTTCATATTGAATTCGTGTCTACGTACGCCCTAAGGTTGAGCTACGCGGTTATAGATATATGGAACTGGCGCGGTTATTTGTATTGTATAATAATATTCGTTGTTGTGTATGAGCCGTTGTTGCGCCCCTACATCAAGCCGCCGGCACACTTCTGTTCGGGCCAGCTCCGGTACCCTCGGCACACTTCCCACTCTTCTCGTCACTAGATCCCTTCGTTCTTCTTGCCTCTATTGTTGCCTGAATTGTTCTTTACAATGTTTCCGACTAATGTTAAGCACATTCCATCTAAATGTCGTGGTGGCCCCGCGCGGGCCGTGTAGTGTTACGAGTAGATAGTTGTCGTGCGCGACCTGTTGCCGCACGAGCCTTAGACCTAGTCGCTTCGTTCATTCTAGGTGCCGTCGAAGGTTAGTGTCGCCCTCCGAATTTTTAAAACTCCCTATTGTTATCGAAATAGTTGAAAATTTCGCGTTAATATAAGCGTCGTTACATAGGGGCACTGTAAAGAACACTTCGAAAAGTTATAACGTTATCGATTCTAGTTAGTTATAATTATTGTAATCATATTTAAATCAATACAATGGGTATGTATAGATAATTATAAAAAATACTGGAGAAAAAAATGTTAAAAGTTGTTATACAGAAGTTGTTACAATATTTGAGAGTATATTATGGTGAAATACAAAATAATGATTCTTAGTGCGGTAACGTAGCAGGAAGGCGGAAGGTTCGGCCGTCGAGCGCACGAGGGATATGCTGTTCTGTGATACTGCCGCGTAAGCACCCCATCCCCCACGCACGCTTCCCCCAGCCCACCCTTAGGGCCGAGGGAACGTGACATCTCCCCTCATTGTCTCGTCGAGAGTGAGGTCTATTGTGAAAGCGGCTCGAGACAATCGGATAATTTTATGCGATTAGATCATTGCTAAAGTAGTGTGGAGGCATTCAATTGAAGCCACCAATTTGAGGCAACTACTTCATTCATACTAATTCATATAAATAGCCTGTCGTCAAGATATCGTTTTCCTGCATTCGTGCATTACTGTACTCCTTCAACTACTCCTACGCTGTCTATTTATTTCTAACTTTGCCAAATTGCCATTTGTGAGTGCTACGAATTGTCTCGAATAAAGCTGCAATTGTCCAATATATCGTACTACCCTCATTTACTTATTCTCGTGATTTCATAATTGCCTAATGCCAGTCAATTTTTGTTTCTTCTGAACCATCTCGAAATGGGCCACAATATGTGAGCGGAATCTCAGGGAAGATGTCACTTCTCTTATCTCGGCTACAGAATTTCCCCTTAGCTTCTCACGTAGAACGTTCTGTTAGCACACGCTAGGCCGACGCGAACACTATAATTAAATATGTAAAAGAGAAAAGCATATTTTTTCCTTGCAAGTTGTTTTTGATAAGTAAATAGCAAATTGTACAAGAACTTACCACTAAATATTCGGAAGGAAAGTTAATGACCGTGATGGTATTCAATTTTGATGCGTAATTTTCAATTTTAAGTTGTTACAATATTAGTGGCACAGAACGTTCTGCGTCAGGGTCGCCTATCCAGCATCCCACGAGACGCGATGCGGCGC